>PKMM01014735.1:40300-129039 GCA_002933915.1 Eutrema heterophyllum | reverse complement strand
TACGATTAAAGGATACTTCTCTGAGCCACATCCAAATTGGAGCCAAACACCTCAGCATATCCAAGATACCTGGTTCGAGTCATTTGCGGTAAGAACTACAAATTTTTATTCGAGTTTCTCACATTATACTAATTAATTATATATTTTTTTTAATTTGTATACTAAAAATTCTAATTTTTACACTTTTTGATTTTTTAGCAAAAGTGGCATTGGGACCCGGAACATACGGAAAATGTGATGAACATGTTCGAGGCGAAGGCAAAAAAACGCCTTGCCGGGACGATGACGAACTGGAAGGCGGCATGGAGGAAGAGAGGCAACGACGCCAAACCCTCGCACAGAGACCTAGCTGTTTGGAACGGCTTGGTCCGATATTGGTTAGATCCTCACACCGAGGATGTGTCCGCGAAGTGTTCGACTTCTAGGAACACAAAAGACCCCGAGAGTAACCCTCCAACAAAGCACGTATCCGGTCAGACATCGTTCGCCAGACGCCGTTTAGATATGGTAATATAATTTTTTATCTATATATATATATTATTTTTAATTAATATTTATATCTGTTTTTAAATTAATATATATATATATATATTACTTAATAAAGTAATTAATAATTTAAAGTTTATTTTTTTCAGGCGGAAGACGGAGTACTTCTGCCTCTCACCGCGGTCTTCGAGAAGACACACAAGAAGAAAGACGGTTCTTTTGTCGACGTGCAGTCAGAGAGGATATACACCGACGTGACCATGAAGATCGATGAGCATCAGACTCAGCGATCTGAAGGATGTGGTAGTTCCGTACAGTCGGGAGGATTGTCCGTCACCGAGCTCGACCAGATATACGAAGAGGTATTTATATAAACTAATTAATTTTATTTATTTTTATTATTTTACATGCAATTTATTTTAAATATGTAACATTTTGTTCTTTTAATTTCAGGTCGCTCCAAAGAAAAAAGGGCGAGTGATTGGAGTCGGATCTATTAGAGATGTTCCCGCTGCTTGTTCATCGACTCCGCGACAGGATCCGTTGCGGACACAACTGAGTCGGTCTGAAGCAGAGAACGTCAATTTGCGCGGGGAGATGTCATCCATGAAGGAACAGCTCGACGTTTTTAGGACACTGTTTGAGGTTATTGCGGAGGGTAACCCTGCTGTAGCTCAGGCAATGTCTAAGATACCAGGGACGATTGCACCTCCGACCACTTCACCTTCGACCACTACACCTCCGACGACTGCACCTCAGGCGACTGGTCACCAAGAACCGGAATTCGATGTATTTGGAGATGTAGATCTGAACGCGGAATAGTTTTATTTTGTTTTATTTTTATTTTTGTAAAAACATTTAATTTTCAATTTCATTTTAAATTTTCTTTTTATTTTTTCAAAAATTATTTTAAATTCAATTTTCATTTTCATTTTTAATTAATTAGCGACCGTTTTGCAAGGAAATTATTTATCCTATTTTAATATTAGTCGCAAAATCGATGCAAATTTGCGACGGTTTTGCAACATTCTTATTTTCGATTTTATTTGCAACGTTCTTATTTTTGTTGCAATGTAGACGCAGAATTGCGTCGATTTTGCATCGAATTATTTGTTGCAATTGTTGCAACGTATTAGAGAGAAAATAAATCGCCGCAACTGCTTCCTCGCTAAAGCGTCGCAACAATTGCAACAAATAATTCGATGCAAAATCGATGCAATTTTGCGACGAAATAGCGACGAAACAATTGCGACGATTTTGCGACCACTATATTTCGACACAACATTTGCGTCGATTTATGGTTTGCGTCCAGAGGTTTGCGTCGAAATGGTGTTCGACGCAAATTCGTGGCAATAGAGATATTGCGACGAATTTGCAACGAATATTGCCGATGCAAATGAACTGTTGTCTTGTAGTGTTTGTTCTCGAAATCGATCTTAGATTTTTGTGCATACCGATCTTTGTAGGTGATACTGAATTCAGAGGCTTACGGAACGCTATCGACTATATCTCTCGTCAAGGTATTTATTGGAGATATAAGAGTCTGTTTATGAAGTGAAGCCTGTGAACCCAACTAAAAAATATTCTCATAGATATCCTATTATGATAAGGATTATAAAGATTTGGTGTTATCAATATGTCAAGGATTAGGAAGTTCTTACTATTATCGATCCAAGGAAACCTCTTCCAGAAGCGGTAAATGTTCAATTTGAGTCAGGAGAAATCAGAAGGGTAGGTGTGTCCAGCCCCTGGATGCCACCAGTTTATTCGCACTGCAAAGAGATTGGTCACAGTGTGAAGCGGTGTAAGCTTGCTCCTATAACTTGTCCAGCCTGCAACTCATCGGGCCACACATCTGAGCAGTGTCCTAAAGCTCAAGTTAAGCAGAAGAAAAATAGATCTCACAGGTAGTGCGCAACCTGCTGAGAGGTGGAAGGTAAAACAAGCTGTGGTTGCTGATGTTGCTCCTATTTTGGTTGATCCGCAGGTGAAAACCAAGGAAACCATTACAATGTCTGTAGTGGGGAGTGATGTTTTGTCAAAACAAGGACAATTTATAGTTGGGGAAACAAGCAAAGCTCTCTGTGATGTTGTTGTTGCTGGTGCTGTTTCTGAAATCACAAAGGCTATACCACCTGATAACAATGAACTAGTTTCCGAAGCTGAATCAGACTCATCTGACATCAATTCTAGCTCATATGAGATTGACAAATGACAGGATGTGAAAGAAGAACCGTTCACGTTGGTGCAATCTAAGAGAAAGCTGAGAAGCTCTCGGGGCAATGGCCCCACACCCCAACTATAATATTTTATGTGTGCCGACCTTTTCTGTTGGAACGTACGGGGATTTAATATAGCTACACATCGTACGGGATTTAAAAAATGGTTGAGAAGCAATACGCCAATCTTTGGAAGTCTCATCGAGACACATGTTCAGCAACCTAAGCTGAAGAAATTTATGTCGGCACTGTTGCCTGGTTAGGGTTACGAAGATCATTATGGTTTTTCGGATTTAGGGGAAGATTTGGGTACTATGGCATCCCTCTGTCATAGTCAAGATTATTTCAAAGTCTCCAAATGATTAGTTGTGAAGTAAAGTTTCCATTCCACTAAAACGTTGTGGTAATCTCTTTCGTTTACGCGGCAAATGACGTTGACTTGGGGAAAAAATTTTGGGAAGAGCTTGTGATCACTTTATCGCTAAATCATGCGATTAGAGGCAAAGCTTAGAGTGTCCTTGGGGATTCCACCAAATACTAAACCCCCAAGATCATTCTGCGCCCTTAAGCATGAATGTTGATGTTGCTACAAGGGATTTTCGAAACGGCCTACTGGACGCTTCTCTTGAAGATCTCAACTTTAGAGGGTGTACTTTTACTTGGTGGAATAAACGAAGTGCAGCTCCTGTTGCAAAGAAAATTGACAGAATTCTGGTTAATGACTCATGGAAGAATGATTTCCCCATGTCTCTTGGATATTTTGGGGCTCCAGACTTCTCAGACCATGCGCCTGGCTGTATCACTTTGAATCCAGTTGTGCAGAGGATCAAGACACCTTTTAGGTTCTATAATTTTCTCCTTAAAAGCCCAGATTTCTTGCTTGTGATTGCAAGTTGCTGGTACTCAATAAATGTTGTGGGATCAAACATGTTTCGGGTCTCCCAAAAGCTGAAAGGTTTAAAGAATCCTATCAGAACCTTTAGCAAAAACAACTACTCTGATCTGGAGAAGAGAACAGAGGAAGCGCATGTGGTTCTTCTGGATCTGCAAAAGAGGATGCTGACAAACCCATCGCCTGCTCTCGCTGAGGTTGAAATTGAAGCCAACAGAAAATGGATGATTCTTCGATTCGCTGAGAAGTCTTTCTTCTGTCAAAGATCGAGGGTTATATGGCTGAGAAAAGGTGATTTAAACACTTCATATTTTCACAAAATGATGAAATCAAGGCAAGCTCAAAATATATTCATTTTATCTTGGATTCTAATGGTATTCGGATTGAGTCTCAGCAACTTATCCAAAGCCATTGCATTGATTATTTCAAGGACCTTTTGGTCGCTGAGGTAACTGCTCCTTTATTTGTGCAAGACGATATTTATGCGCTTCTGAACTTTTTGTGAACTCCAGAGCAATTTGCCATGCTAGAAGCGCCATTCTCAAAGGAGGATATTAAAGTGGCTTTCTTCTCCTTGTCGCATAACAAGACTTGTGGTCCATATGGTTTCTCCTCGGAATTTTTCATGGGTTGCTGGTCAGTGATTGGTCCTGAGGTTACAGCGGCAATGGAGGAATTTTTCAGATCAGGAAGGTTGCTAAAGGAATGGAATGCAACAAATCTGTTGCTGATTTTGAAAATTCCAAATCCTTATAGGATTACAAATTTTCGCCCAATTTCATGTCTTAACACCCTCTACAAGGTGATCTCCAAGTTGCTGGCCTCTAGATTACAAGGTCTGCTTCAATATGTCATTTCTCACTCCCAATCCGCCTTCCTGCTTGGTAGGCTTTTAGCAGAGAATGTCCTTTTAGCAACGGAAATTGTACAAGGTTACAGTAAGCAAAACGTGGATCCAAGAGCCATGCTAAAAGTGGGTTTGCGAAAAGCCTTCGATTCGGTGAGATGGGATTTCGTGCTAGCTACACTCCGAGATTTGAGGATTCCTGAAAAGTTTGTCAACTGGATTGCAGAATGTATTTCAACACCTACGTTCTCCATCTCTATAAACGGCCAATCGAGGGGCTTCTTTAATATCACAAAGGGGTTACGACAAGGAGATCCCATGTCTTCGTATCTCTTTGTTCTTTCCATGGAGATTTTTTCAAAACTTCTCAAATGAAGATTCCAATGTGGCTACATTCGACACCACCCAAATACTTTGGAGCTCAATATTTCTCATCTGATGTTTGCAGACGACGTCATGATCTTTTTTTACGGGTCTAGTTCATCTCTCCATGGAATAATTGAAACATTAGATGATTTTTCTAGTTGGTCTAGTCTTGTAATAAACAGAGATAAAACACAGCTGTTCCATGGAGGATTGAACCAGAGAGAAATTAGTGCTCTCGCTAGCTAAGGCTTCCCTCTAGGTACGTTCCCTATCCGCTACTTGGGACTGCCTCTGATGCACCGTAAGCTTCGTATAGCTGAATATGCTCCATTAATTGAGAAAATTGCTGGAAAATTCAGATCATGGTCTGTGAAGTCGCTCTCTTTTGCAGGGAGAGTACATCTTATTGCTTATGTGATTTCGGGTACTGTAAATTTCTGGATCATCACTTTTATCTTGCCTAAAGAGTGCATTGCTAAGATCGAATCTCTCTGCTCCAGATTTTTGTGGTCTGGTGGAATTGTTGGGCCAACTTTGACCAAAGTTTCGTGGGCAGAAGTGTGTTTACCTAAGCGGGAAGGAGGGCTAGGCCTGGGGAGATTTATGGAATGGAATAAAACGTTGTGTTTGAGATTCATTTGGTTGTTGTTCTCGCAGAGCATTTCATTATGGGTTGCGTGGCAGAACTATCACCATCTAAGGATAGACAACTTCTGGAAATTAGAGACTCATGGATTTGGAAGAAACTGCTACACCTAAGACCCTTGGCTGAAAGATTCATCAAGTCCTCCGTTGGAAATGGATTAAATACTAGTTTCTGGTTTGATAATTGGACTCCTCTAGGTCCTCTTATTAAATTTGTGGGCCAACATGGTCCGCATGATTTGAGGATTCCTATAGATGCAAAAGTAGCCGAAGCTTGTGAAAGGAACAGATGGAACTTAGCTGGGCCGAGATCAGATGAATCCTTGAGGCTGCACATCCACCTCACAACGGTTCAAGTGCCTTTTGCGGCAGCTGAAAATGACAGGGTTGTCTGGTTTATGGAGGGTTCAAATATTGAAGATTATTCATCTAGTCTAACATGGGACGTACTAAGACCGAAAGAGACTCCAAAAACTTGGTTCAAATTAGTCTGATTCAAGGGTGCTACTCCGAAGCATGCTTTCATGATGTGGGTTACTTAACTAAACAGACTACCAACTCGAATCCACTTAGCAACTTGGGGTATGCAAATCCCTACCTCTTGTTGCTTATGCTTTGTTGTCGATGAAACCAGGGAGCACTTGATTCTGAGTTGTGAATACAACAAGGTTATTTAGCTATCCATCCATGACAGGCTACGCCTCTCCTTCAGGATATTACAATCTTGGCCATCTCTCATCCGCTGGACAGAGACTTCATGTACTTCTTCTTCTCAAACTCTAAGGAAAATCATTGTGCATTCCATGATTTAGCATCTTTGGAAGCAGAGGAATAATAGGATATACAACAATATATCGACACCTCCGCAACTCATCTTCAAGGAGATTGACAGGGAGATTCGAAACACAATAATCGCAAAAAGGCAAAGGAAGAATTTCAGAAATTTAATGTCTATTTGGCTGGTTTAGATGTATCAGTATCTTTTGAGTTTCAATTTGTTGTTGCCTTGTTTTTTATTTCTTTTTTGGCAAAGCACCAAGTTTAGGGGGAAAACTTATGTAATATCCACATTTTTCATTTTATATGATATTTACAGCTTAGCAAAAAATAAAACTAAATATTAAACACTATAAATATGTGTCTTTATGTCAAACCAACAATTCATTATGTAATATTTGACAGTATTTCCTCCCATTTCCTTCGTTTACTTAGTTGATTTTCTAGAGCTTTCTCGGATTCATCTGAGATTGTGTGCTTACTGATCCATGTAAGTGGCATGTATAGAGATGTAGGAATCCTAGGACTTCGTAATTATATCTCTGATGTGGCATGTATATCTTTTATTTTTACCTAACGATTTATTTTATTTTTGGTTTGTTTACAGGTTTCTTCCACCAAAAACTTCTTCTCGGAGAGAACCTTAGATGCTGGAATTTTTAGCACAGTGATATTCCTCCCAATTTCGCTAGGATGAAGAGTAACTTTTTTTGGGTCGCTGAAGAGTACAAGTTTGTTTCACTTAACAACATAACCATGAAAGTTCGTCATTTGAAGTTGAGATATATGAGAAACCATGAGCATGGGGGTGAAGTTTGCGAGTGTAATCTAAACTTTAACACACAGTTGTGTCACGGGTGAAATATGTACCAGTACAAGTATAGGCAACATATGTTTTTTTGTTTGGCATTCAAGATAGAAAATGATAGGCCAAAGCATGTATCAATGTAAAATTCCAAGCACTTTCTAAACACTTTCTAAACATAATATTTACGACGAGAAAGTGTTTGTCATTGAGATTTTTCGGTTTGTGTAAGGAGTTATTAATTATGAGAGCTTTGGAGTTTTTAACTTGAGTAATAAAATATAGAAATGTAAATCACATGCTCGAATTTGATTTTGGAATAAAAATATATCCAAAACGTTATGCTCAAACCTTGCACGAATGAATATTGATACTAAAAACATATATAAATACGATCCGCGCATAATTATTAATGTTTAAAATTTTGTTATATTTTTATGATATAAATAAAATGTCCATATTTTATATTTTGCCTAAGATCGTCAATATTATTAAGACGGGTGATATTATCATAATTTACATGTTTTAGCGTACATTCTACTTAGAGTTTTGCGTGGTTTGCATGCATAATCATAGTTTTGTTTAGCATTTTAGTCTCTATTAGAGTTTATGATGTTGTATTAGGTTCTAGAGAGTTTTTGCATTTATTTGGAGTGTTTCTAGGTGTTTTGGAGACATTTGGGATGATTGGAGTGATTGAGCTTAAGAGAAGGAAGAGTTCATCCGAGGTGTCTCAAAGATGTGGCTGGACGAAGGCTTTTCGATCAAATTCAACCTCCAAGGTCTTCATGAGAGTTGTAGAGGAAGGAGTCAGCTGTCTACTGGAGTTTGATTCAGGTCATTCGGACGTGTGGTTCGAGAGATATGGCTGATTTACCAGAGACATATCCGCCTGCCGAGACAGCTTCGCCCAACACCGATATGTGACATCGGTGTTGCAGCTTTAGGGGATTACACCGAGGTCACAAGTCGGTGTAACTGCTCGGTGTGACAACAAGAGCAAAAGTCCTTAGCCCTGACGTGCAATACCGACTTGTGACGTCGGTGTAAGTGCCATTGACCAGAGTTGATCCAGTTTGACCCATTTGACTATTTAAAATTTCTAGACCAAATTTCTTTTTTGGGGGGGGNGGAGCTTTATTTTTCTCTCTTTCTCTCTATAAAAAACGTGCCTCCTTGATTTCTTGGAGTGTTTGATGATTTTGTAAGAGATATATTGAATTTGAATGCAAGTTTAAGTTATATCATCTTTCGTGATCATCTTTTATTCATCTAATCATGGAATCCATCATCTTCTTCTTGGGATTTGTTGGGTCCATAATGATTAGTGAGTAGAACCTTCTTGGATCATTTGAGTTTGGTAGATTAGGGGGATTCTAGGTTGATTCTTGATGTCTAGGGCTTAATTAACTTGTTTCCTTTCTTATTTAGAGGTTTTAATGCTAGATTATACTTGAGAAAGCTAATCTAGAGCTAAGGGCATTTCATGCACACCAAGTGTTTGATGAAATGTCTCGTGAGCTAAATAAGAGATTTTCATACCTAGCTCATGAAAGTGAATGTCTAGGGTGAATTTTAGTTAATGGAACTTGTGTTTAATGTTTGCTAATTACAAGTTTCACAAATGAGAGTTTGTTCTTGAATCTGTAATTAGTGAAATGATTAGTGCTCAGAGATTATATTAATCTTGATTAGTGTTCTAGGCTTAAGGAAATGCATTTATATGATTGTTTAGACAACATTGATTAGCTTGGATTCCCCCAAATCAATTGCCTTGCCCAAATATCCTCCTTTAATCATTTTCTTAACCTCATTTAGTGTCTTGTTCTTGTTTGTTTGCTTTAATTTGAACTTTTAAGTTGTTAGAAAAAACCAAATCACACTTGTTTGCTTAACTTAATAAGTCTTATGCATTCTTGATGCTTTGAAACAAAACTCATTTAGATTGATACTTAAGTTCTACAATGATATGAGTAGACTTGAGTAATTGGTTAAGACTACAAAAAGTCTACTATCAACGGGCCTGGATGTTGTTGAAGTCATTCGGACCACCTCCTCCCATTCGATTCGCATTCTCTGTCACAACAGGTTCTCCAAACCGTCTCCAACTTCCCGAGATCTTTCCGTGAACGGAACCCAATATATGGCGCCATGATAGTCGGGTGTACTATACTTTCGGAGCTTGAATCTACCAACTGGTGGATCATATAATAGAGCCCATAAGGATACAGTAATTCCTCCCAAACTTCTTTCACTAGTATGGATCCAGATCTCGCCCGGTCTTGTGTTATCAGAAATGAAAACCCAAGCCCGAGATGATTCATCTTCCACAGGGATGAAATCGAGTTCAGCCATATTCCATGGGAATCCATTTAGGATGTCGGTATGCCACAACACTCATCAACATCAACAGACTTCAACGCAAGCACTTTTTGGTTGAGAAGAAGAGCAAATCCATGCTGTCAACTACAACTACAGCTCTTGTAATTTCTTCATCGGCGATTCCTAAGAGCTCATGGGCAGTTGAGCAATAGGGTTTGTCTACCCTCTGACAATCCCACAGGTGGCATTGTTCCATTGGACGCTTTGGAAACACTTTCACAGCAAGCGGCTCCATTTTCTGTCAAGAAGTTAAACAAAAGCATTAGAGAAACCACCAAAGAAACAAGAAAGGTTTGGTTATCCGATAATAGAAAGTAAAGAAAGCAATTACTCACCTCACTTGGCTGTCCAATTTATCTCCAATTTTGCAAGTCCTGTGACAGTAAAGACAGACATATGGCTTGTTTTGTTTAGAAAAGACAATAGATGCGTAAAGAAGATGAGAAAAGTCGAGATGAGAATATGGCATTAAAACTGTTTCAGATTCTGGATCCTGTTAAGTAACTCAGCCCTTGATTCGTTAAGTTCATACATATAACGAAATCCAGACTTCAGTACACCGCTTGGCATCAGAAGATTTGACTAAAAAAATACTTTTAGATATAAAAAATACTGAAAGTACTAAACGAGTGTTAGGGTTAGGGATTCAGAGCGATACCGACAATGGATCTGAATCAGAGCTCTAGCGTAGAGAGAAAGCGAAGAGCGAAGAGCGACGAGCTTGGGTTGGATTACACAACACCAATCGAGAGCTTTTACGCTTTGGGAAACAAATGCGACGGGCTTTTATAGTTGTTGGATTTGATATATATTTCTTTTCCACAATTGCTATTCTTTTCATCTTCTACTATCTATTCCTTTCGCACAATTCTATTTATTTTAAGCAGAGATTTATTAATCTTAATCTAGAAATTAAAATGTGCTTCCAATTTTGATGTGAACAAGTGATGTTTATGTTTATGTCATAAAATATGCTTTACAAATAACCCCAAGAACTTGTGATACGTAACAAACAAACATGAGAAAGAATTAAAAACAAATAAGTAATTATATTTTTACACTTTGAGTCTTTAAAATCTCACATTTATCTTGTACAGAAAAAAAAACAAAACATGATTAGCATTTACATCTTTGCTTTAAGTTTTAACTTGACATTCTCTGACGAGTAAAGAAGATGATTTTTTTTTTGTTTTACCAGGGAAACTTAAATGTGTCTTTCCACCAACCCTGTTTTGCAACTATTTTGTCGAGTCGAATAATAATCTCAGAGAATATCGAGGCGGCCTCATGCCGATTTCTGGATGCCAACATTCTTCAATCAACCTACAGATATATCGCGATTCAATGAAGATCCAATCAAATCGCCATTGGACCGGATCATCGGAGACCAATAGCCAGTTCTGGGATTGAAATATTTTAGATCCACCAAAAAACGAGAACATGTATGCATTGAGAATCATATATCGCGCATCGCATTTTAACTAGAAGAATCCAACAAAGTCGTAAAATCATTTGCAAGGATTACGATTTTACGGCTATAATCAACCAGAATTTTGAAGCTAAGTAGGAGTGAGTCGTTGAATTATCTGGGAGAGGAGGGAGAGGCCGTTCGAGTCAGTCGGATTTCTCCACCGGAAAAGAACACAGAGGAAGAGGAAGACGAACACAAAGAAATCGAAGGAATTAGGGGAATTATCCAGAAATCGCTTTAAGTGAAACCTCTCCGTCAATTAGAGGGTTTGACGTTACAAAACAACTTTTATTTTATTTTGTTTTTTGGTCTTAGTTACAAAACAACTTCCCAATTTACACCACATTAACAGTGAACGTAGCCACGATGTGGACCACATTCAAGTACACTAAAATTTACACATATATATATATATGTATATATCAGGTCTATATCTATACATATAGATATAGATATAGAGACCAACAAAAGAGAGAGAGGCTATGGGGTCTCGTTTCTTCATCATTCTTTTGATCATCTCGTTGTTAGCAAATGCGATAAATTCTCAAATCTTAGATCGACGTAGTTTTCTCGATGGTCTCATTTTTGCATCAGCGTTTCAGTTGTTTTTTAGATTTTTTTATAAATAATCTAGACAATAAATTTTTAAATCATGTAACCATACAAAATCACAATTTTAATTCTATTATTCAAGGCATTCTAATAATAAGACAATTCTAAAACTATGCAATTTCACCGTTAAATTAATCTGTAATTTCGTCTATGTTAGTCAAAAGATACGTTTTTTTGGTGTGGATGGTGAAGGTTGATGAGAAGTCAATAAATGAGGTTTCAACAAAAGAGGCTACATTTGTCGACAATTGTTGCTCCCACTAAATCTCACACTACTATAAATATCCATGTAAGGTGAAGAAGAAAATCATCCCAAAATCCCAAACAAGAGAAGAAGAATAAACGTGAGAGAGAAAAAGAGAAGAGAGAAAAATTCTTGAGAAAATTAAGAGTAAATTTTCTTGAGTTTTATTGGGTTTGGGTGTGAATTGAGAGTGGTGTAATATTTCTCCGGTTAATAATAAAATATCTGCAGCAGGTCCGGAGACGCAGGTAAAGTTGGCCAAACTCCGTTAACAAATTGTGTGTGTTTTTCGTCTTCTCGTAAATCTGGTTTCTCAGAAATTTGTCATTATTTCCTAACAACTGGTATCAGAGCGGGTTGGGTGATTTCGGTCAAATTTATTGCGAGGTTACTATTCACGTGAATAGCCAAATTTGTTGGCAATATCGGTTATCGACAGAGGTGTTCCAATACACGGTGGTTCGCAAAAATAATCAGAAACAATGGGAGGCGAAGATGGTTCGGCACACGGTATCGGGAAATTTGACGGTACATATTATGCATTTTGGAGAATGCAAATCGAAGATTATCTGTACGGAAGGAAGCTTCATCAACCACTGAGCAAGAAGCCTGAGAAGATGGATCAGGAAGAGTGGGATCTCCTTGACAGACAGGTTATGGGTGTTATTAGGTTAACACTGTAAAAAAACGTTGCGAAGGAGAAGACCATAGAAGGGCTCATGAAAGTTCTCTCGGATATGTATGAGAAACATTCAGCAAATAACAAGGTATTTCTCATGAAGAAACTCTTCCACTTGAAGATGGAAGAAGGTGGCCCTATTGCAGCACATGTGAACGAGTTCAACACGATTGTCAACCAATTATCATCCGTTGAAATCGAGTTTGATGATGAAGTGCGAGCACTGATTTTGTTGGCATCTCTGCCAAATAGTTGGGAGCCAATGAGGGCAGCGGTTAGTAATTCTGTGGGTACTCAAAAGCTTAAATTTAATGATGTTCGAGATTGTATCCTTGCTGAAGAAGTTCGTAGGATAGACTCTGGCAAAACATCAATGAGCTCTGCTTTCAACGTGGAAAACAGAGGCAGAAACCAAGACAGAAACAACCGGAATAGAGGCAGATCGAAGTCAAGGAATGGAAGAGGTTTGTCCAAATTCAAGCAGCCAACTGAATGTTGGAATTGTGGAAAGACAGGCCACATCAAAAAGAATTGTTGGGCACCACCGAAGAAGGAAGACAACAATGGAAGCAGAGTCAATGCAGTTACCCATGAAATTGTTGATGCATTGGTAGTATCTGTTGATTCCCCAAGAGAAAGTGAAGCTCATGATGCAGCTGTAAGCACCGCCAAAGCATCGATCTCCTATGTTGATAGCCCGATCGATTATTGGGTTCTTGACTCAGGAGCATCATTCCACACCACACCACACCACAACATTATGGAGAATTATGTTGCTGGAAATTATGGGAAGGTATATCTAGCTGGTTTACCTTTGGACATAGTTGGTATTGGAGATATCAACTTGAAGATGTCAGATGGACGCGTGTGGAAGATCACAAAGGTTAGACATGTGCCAAAGTTGATGCGAAATCTTATCTCAGTAGGACAACTTGATGATACGGGGCATAATGTCAACTTTGGTGGTGGAGCATGGAGAGTAAAGAAAGGTCTATAGTGATCGCTAGAGGTCATAAAAGAGGCATTCTTTATATGACGATGAGTTATCAAGATACAGTTGATGTTGTCGAGAATGCCAAACAAACCAAGTTGTGGCATTGTAGGCTGGGATAAATGAGTGAGAAAGGGATGAAACTAATGGTGGAAAATGGCGTGCTCCCAGATCTGAAGACGGTGGATCATGAGATGTGTGAAAGTTGCATCCTTGGAAAACAGAAACGGGTTAGTTTCTCAAAAGAAGGTAGAAAGCCAAAATCTAAGAAGTTGGAGCTGGTGCACACTGATGTGTGGGGACCCACATCTATTGCATCACTAGGAGGTTCGTACTACTATATGACCTTTATTGATGACTTCACAAGGAAAGTATGGATCTACTTCATGAAGAACAAGTATGAAGTGTTCTCGGTTTTCAAAAGATGGAAAGCCATGGTTAAGATTGAGACGAATCTCAAGTTGAAATGCATAAGGTCTGATAATGGTGGAGAGTACATTAGCGAAGAGTTCATAAGATATTGCGCTGATAATGGGATAAAGATGGTGAAGACTATTCCTGAAACGCCTCACCAAAATGGAATAGCTGAAAGGATGAACAGGACCTTGAATGAGTGTGCAAGGAGCATGAGATTGCACTATGGATTGCCTAAGACATTTTGAGCGGATGCAATCAATACCTCAGCCTTCTTAATAAACAAAGGACCGTCTGTTCCGTTGGGATTCAAGATCTCTGAAGAAGTTTGGAGCGACAAGAAAGTAAATCTTTCTTTCCTAAAAGTGTTTGGCTGCTTAGCTTATGTTCATGTTGATAATGCTGCAAGAAGTAAACTTGATGCAAAATCTAAGAAGTGTTACTTCATTGGTTATGGTAACACAGAGTTCGGCTATCGGTTTTGGGATGACAAAAATCGGAAGATCATCCGCAGCAAGAATTTTGTGTTCAACGAAGGGGCGTTGTACAAGGATAAGCTAAAAGAAAGCTTTGAAAAGAAAAGTTTAGAGATGTTGATTTGGGAGATATCCTGACACCAGAGTTTCAACAGGATACCGCAATAGCAGAAGAACAAATTTCTCAAGAAGAGAACAACGAGGCAGATGAGAATGATGATTCAGAAGTGATCCCACATACGCCAGTTACAGAGTTGCGACGGTCAAACAGAATCATCAAGAAACCTGTAAGATTTTCTCCATCGCTCAACTACATTCTGCTCAGATAGAGGCGAGCTTGAATGTTTTGAAGAGGCAATGCAAGTTGATGAATCGATTAAGTGGGAGCTTGCAATGAACGATGAGATGGACTCGTTGATGTCCAATCACAAGTGGGAGTTAGGTGAGTTGCCTAAGGAGAAAAAGGCATTGCATAACAAGTGGGTCTACTGGATAAAAGAAGAATATGATGGAAACAAGCGTTATAAAGCGAGGCTTGTTGTGAAGGGATTCCAACAAAAAGAAGGCATTGACTACACAGAAATATTCTCTCATGTGGTCAAGTTGGTGACAATTAGAACTGTTCTTGGGCTGGTAGCAAAGGAAGATTTACATCTTCAGCAGATGGATGTAAAAACAGTATTTATTCACGGTGATTTGGATGAAGAAATCTACATGAAGCAACCTGAAGGCTTTGAGGTCAAAGGGGAAGAAAATCTGGTCTGTAAGCTTCAAAGGAGTTTGTATGGCTTGAAACAAGCTCCAAGATAGTGGTATAAAAGGTTTGACAGCTTTATAAAAGGAGCTGGTTTCCTGAGGTGTGAGGCTGACCACTGTTGTTACTTCAAGAGGCTTGAAGAGTTCTACTTGATATTGCTCATGTATGTTGATGACATGCTTATAGTGGGAGCAGACTTGCATGAGATCAATAACTTGAAGACGAAACTCTTAGAAGAGTTTGCAATGAAAGACCTGGGAGAAGCAAGACAAATTCTTGGGATGAGAATTAGTAGAAGCAAGGAGGGTCTGAAGAAAGTCCTCAAGAGGTTTAATATGGATAACGCGAAGCCAGTTAGTACTCCCCTAGCAAGTCATTTTCGGTTATCCAGAGATCAGTCCCCAGTGACTGAAGACGAGATGGCATATATGGATAAAGTTCCATATGCTTATGCTATTGGCAGCCTGATGTACGCGATGGTATGTACAAGGCCAGACATTGCACATGTGATTGTGCGAGTTTTTCACCGCTCGGCACGTCAATTACCCTCAACGTGCACATCACCGCAATCATGACGGCATATCGTTTGTAGCACTTCAAGGTATCGATCCATAGGGAATAGAGACTACGCACCGAAGATGCGAGAAACGAACTGGTCTAGAGCCAAACTCTTTTGAAGTTTGTATTTCCAAAAAATTGAGATATTATTTCACAATGATTTATGTTACATATTTAAACACAAATGAAACTAACTATGGCTAAAAACTAACTCAACTAGAGTTAGACACACTTGCAGACATATTACACAATTTAAGGGAAAGCAAAACAAGTTGCATAAGTCACAATCAAGAAAAACACACAAAAGAAAACACACTTGCGGAGTGAACAGTGTTTGGCTGCGGAGCAATCTTGATCGGTTGCTAACCGATCGGCACAACCGATCAGAGTTTCGGGATAACTGATCGTATTCTTGAAACCGATTTGAACAACCGATTTGAACAACCGATCCGAGGAAATCTTGATCGGTTGCTAACCGATCTGGTAACCGATCCCAAGGACCGACTTCACGAAACCAGGCATAACTTTCGATCGCGCCGTTGGATTGGCCTCAAACCACTTCTCAATTACAGCTACGCCTTTGCTCTAGCTTGTCTCCAAATTTCAGCTTGGTCCAACGGTGGGAAGTCTGTCATCGATCTCCGAACGTCTGACGTTTCTTCTTTTGCTTCTATCCAAGCAACTCCCAAGTACATAAAATGACACAAAATATTATAAAATACTACAAAGATTCTCTAGGACTTCTAAAATACAAATGAAAGATTATTAGACATAAAATGCAATAAAAAACACTAAAAAGACTCAAGGACAAAATAAAACTAACAAAAATAGATACTCTAAAACGGTAAAATATGCGTTTATCAACATGTAGTGGGAGTCGTTAGCAGGTTTATGAGCAATCCCGGCAAGGAACATTGGGAAGCTGAATTTTCAGGTATCTGAAGGGAAATCCAAGTTTATCGATGTGTTTCATGAAGTCTGAGATGGGATTGCAGGGATATGTTGATACTAACAATGGAGGTGACATTGACAGTAGGAAGAGCACATCCGGGTATGTCTACACTTTTGGTGGTACTGCAATTTGTTGGGTTTCAAAGTTGCAGAAAATTGTAGCTCTATCAAGCTGTGAAGCTGAGTATGTTGCGGTGACATAGGCAACAAAGGAGATGATGTGGTTACAATCATTTCTACGAGAGCTAGGCCGCGACCAAGAGAAGAATGTGTTGTACTGTGATAGTAAGAGTGCCATTGATCTGGCAAAGAATCTAGTTTACCATGCTCGGACGAAGCACATACAACTTCGGTATCATTTCATATGGTCAACTTTGGAAGATGGAGTGTTGGTGCTTGAAAAGATCCCAGGAAGTAAGAATCCGGCAGACATGCTAACAAAGGTCGTGCCGTACGATAAGCTGAGGTTGTGTGCAACCTCAGTTGGCTTGCTAGAGTAACAAGCCTAGAAGACCTGCTGCATTGATCAAGGTGTGAAAACAGATTGAAATCAGTCTTCAAGTGGGAGATTGTTAGTCAAAAGACACGTTTCTTTGGTGTGGACGGTGAAGGTTGATGAAAAGTCAACAAAAGAGGCTTCAACAAAAGATGCTACATTTGTCAATAATTGTTGCTCCCACTAAACCTCACATCTATAAATACCCATGTAAGGTGAAGAAGAAAATCATCCCAAAATCCCAAACAAGAGAAGAAGAATAAACGTGAGAGAGAAAAAGAGAAGAGAGACAAATTCTTGAGAAAATTAAGAGTAAATTTTTTTGAGTGTTATTGGGTTTGGGTGTGAATTGAAAGTGGTGTAAAATTTCTCCGGTTAATACTAAAAAATCTAAAGCAGATCCGGAGACGTAGGCAAAGTTGACCAAACTCCGTTAACAAATTGTATGTGTTTTTCGTCTTCTCGTAAATCTGGTTTTCGGAAATTTGTCGTTATTTCCTAACAGTCTAATGATTTTATCTTCATTCTACAATTGTCTTTTTTTTTTACAATTTTAACCATTTTTGTATTACTAATCTAATTATATATTGTACTAGATTAAAATAAACAGTTTAACAAAAAAAAAAACTATTGCTTTATAATGAAAAATGATGTGGCTTTTGTTTTTGTTTTTTCTGTGATCCTCTTGCGCAAGTTCATTTTTTTTTACAAGGGATTTGGAAGAAAGAGAAAACTGTTCGAATTTCAATTTAACTACGAAGAAAGTCAAATATGTTTGCAGATTTTAAACATTCTGTCTTTGTCCCTTTTCTCAAAACGTTCTCTTCTTGTCTATGTCACAAAAACTAATAACTAGACATCTGAAGTAAGCTCGCATCATCCTTATGATAAAGTTATAATGTTTGATTAGGGGACAAAAGAATCTCTGCTTCAAAAATTATACATAAATTTACCGTAATTGTTTTTCGATCATTTTAACAAAAAAGGATTAAACAACTAGGGGTGGTATTGGATCTAAGAATTTAATAGAATCTGAAAGAATTCAATTGCAGACATAATCTGTTTCAAGTATTTTAATAGAATTCAAAAGGATTTGGGGGGTTCTAATGTAATTCTATTGACTATATTTTAAAAGAACCAAAAGAATTTAATAGGTAATAAATTATTGTAAATTCTAGGAGTGGACTAAATTCTCGAACCGCCAAAATTCTCGAACCTGAACCGAATTTTTCGAACTCGAACCCGAACCCGAACCAAATTATAAAATAACCCGAATAGAATAGAATTTCTATACCAAATTACCTGATCCCGAACCGAACCCGGATTATATAAAACCTAATGGAATTAACCGAACTAACCAAAGTTAAAAATTTTTTTAAATAATTTTAATTAAATATATAAAATATAGTTAAAATATACTAAAAATATAAAATATTTCTTAATTTAATTAATTATTTTTATTTGTCCAAAACGGAACCGGACTCAAATCGAAACCGAACTCAAACCGAATTATAATAAACCGAACTGATATAAAATTTATTCCCGAATGGATCTATTTTCGTCTCCAAATTACTCTCTCTTTTTCTACAAATTACAGACTTTCATTTAAAAAATTAAAAATGTGTTGTCATTCTAAATTAATGAGCTTTCCGAATAAAATAATGTTTTTATATATATTTTATGCAGTACGAAGGACCAATAGACGGAGGCAAAATTAAATCTCTAACTATATGGGACCACTTCAGCCGCACTTATCCAGTCTGTTGCGGACCGATTTGATCGACACAACATCTGCATTGTACACCCCCATTAAAAAAAATATAAAAAAATAAAAAAGTGAAGAGAGAGAAGAGAGACACTCTCCTAGGGTGTCTCACCACTCTCCTCCCATATGTCAATTTTTTATTGGTCCAATTTTAATTTTTAATTTAAAATTTAATTATAAAACTAAATTATATTAAAATAATATATATTTTTTTTTGAAACATCTATATTGGGTGTCTAACCAATGCACATGCTCTTAGGCCATCTCCATTTTAGTGGATTCTCATGATAAAATAATACTCTCTGCGTTTCATAAAAAGTGTCGTTTTGACATATTTCACGCGAATTAAAGAATTTTCAAAACATACAAATATGCCTCTATTTAATATATTATTAATTAAATGATAATGATTTAAATTCAAAGGGGTTTAGCTTTTGATATGGGGTAAAATAAGAAATGTATTTGAAAAATCACTTTGAAAACGTAGAATGATACTCTTTTGGAAACAAAAAAAATAATTTTAAAACGGTATTCTTTGCGAAATAGAGGGAGTAATAAATATAGATAGAAGGTAAAAAGAAAAGATGAAGGATCCCAAACGAGAATCGGCTCTCGTGTTTGGAAAAACTTATTTGTGAAGTGTTTTTAGTTGATTGGTTAAGTATGTTTTTAATAAATTAAAATTTAAATAAACAATTAAATTATTTTAAAATTAATAAATGAGAGACTCAAGGAATCTCTTAGCGATGGTTTAGATACCAACAAGACCATATTTATATTTTAATTATTTGTGACTAAAAATTTGTGATTATTTTATAAAATCTTTTGACTATTACCAAAATGCACAATGCTGATGTAGCAATTGATTTTGATCATCGTTATAAGGTACTCTCTCTAATCGATCCTTTATGTTTAACATCTACCTTGTATAAATCAATCTTATTATTTAAAACTAAACCAATCTGTCAATATGACCAGTCAAAATAAAATCAATTTTCCAACTAACTTTTAAAAAGTTGGTACATTCGTACGTACTTGGACTCGTATATAATATTGTTTTTGTTTTGGTATATTAATATTTGTTTTTGTTATAATTAGGATGACACATTTCCAAGAACTTCACAAAGCTGTAGTGTTAGTTCTTGATATGTATCTTACAATTTATAAATACGTTTCAGGTTTTTGCAATCATTTTTATTGATGAAAAATTCAAAATATGTTTATAGGGAAGATGGGTGTGACGTAAGAGGATATTACGCATGGTCATTGTTGGACAACTTTGAATGGAAACATGGATACACAGCTAGATTTGGCATTTACTATAAGATGATTGCTTTTAATGCAGCAAAGTTTATTGCCAATTTTGCATCGATAAATCGTTCTGCTCATTGGGGTCAAGAAGGCGGTGATCGTGAGTGGAGTGCAATTGGAATCCAGAACCAAAGATTGTTGCAGTGTAAGGAACTCTATCTTAGTAGATTTTTTTATGCGTATGCTTCCACATTTGTTTCGGTTAGTTTTTTCTGTTGCATATTTATGCTTCAATAAGCTGTTTTGCAGTATCTGCAGGTTTCTGCGCTAGGAAAAGTCTGGTATTTGAGCTGTGAATGAATTCCCATCAAGGCATCTGCCATATCATGATTCAAATCAGAATCTCATTAACAAGAAGATTCACAAGACGATGTAAAACTTCTTTTGGTTTTTGTTTGTGTTTTCCTGCACTCGGTGTTTCTTTCTGGTTATCCGAATTCTCTGCTACTGTATCACCAGATTAATCAAATCAGAAAACCTAATAACACAATTTTGGAAGGTTTGCGTTGATCCAAACTCCCGTTGGTGGTTGATAAATTGTATATCGCACCAGAATCACTTTCATCACAAATTGACCTATATGTCTAAAACGCTGAATTTTGTTTTCTAATTGTGGTTTTCTTAAACATTGGATCAAAAGTCAAAGACGATACAAACACAGTATAGTAACAGGTAAAACTTGTAACTTTCTTCTTTTTCTTTCTTTGTTCAACAAAACTTATCGCTTGCTTAAAACAAATTGGATCAAAGTCAAAGACGTCAATTAGCTGTCCGAGGTAAAACTATAATAGTGGTCGATTTTTTTTTCCTCTGAAATATTTGTGGCGAAGTGTCTCTCTTTCTAAGATCACACTCTAATTTTTACAATATACTAGCGAAGATCTACCGTGCCGTGTATCAATAATCTAAATTACACGGAAGTTCAGTAAGAAGCCTAGTTCAAAATAAATATCCAAATCAAAAGTTTCAAAAGCTTACGTTTCTATTTTAAAAGCAATATTTCATTAAACAAACAGGAAATATGAAGATATTTCAATATTTTTACTTTAAAAATCCAAAAATTAGTATAGTGATTTAATATTTAATTATGTACACGAATTTACGTATATTATCTATAAAAAAATCTTAATTATAAAAATAATCTGCTTGAAATATTTGGAAATTATTAATTTAGTTAATCGAATAAGGTTAATCCCAAAAAGTAAACTTTGATAATTTTTCTTTTGGCAATATAGAATTTGTGTCGGTTTTATCTAAATTTTCAAACATATAAAATGAATATTATATCAAAATCGTTTTCTACGCTTCATGTAACATCCCTATCCTGGGGTATCAAAAACCGGACCGTTTTAATTTCGGTTACCTCAAAAGGTGGGCTTCCTTATTTGTTTTTAGTCCAAAAACCCAACCAAAGCTCATTAAGCTAATAGAAAACCCTAACCCTAGAGTCCCCTCATCTATATAAATAGAGAGAGCTCGTGGCAGAGAGGAAGCAGAACGTTCTTGCGGCAAAGCCCTGTTGAAATCACCTTTGAGCAACCACCGTCGAACCACCTCGAAGGAGAAGCCATCATAGCCACCTAAAAGCAAAGAGAAGACAGATCAGACCCGTTCTTGTAGAAAGGAGGAACGAACAGGCAAACCAGATAAAAACTATCTGAAACTTGGTGAGTACTTCCTTGACTCTCTAATCTATCCAACGCCGAAAGCGGATAGTTATTCGGAGTTGTGATATGAAAGTTATGGATATTTTCCCAGGCCTGATCTGTGCAGAGCGGATCTGCGACCAGTGAGAGAAGAAACCGATATGGAGGTTAGGTAGTGATCCGATCAAGCTGATATTTGGTAAGGAGGTTTGTTACCCTTAGATCTAGGTCTATGTGAAATATCTCTGTGTTCTACCTTGTGGTTTGGAAGTTATGTTAGTTTTACCGAGACTGTTCTGCGCAGCGCACAGGTTAGACCAGTCTGGCGAGATGAGTTGTTTGGATAGGCAAATCAATCTGGATCAATCTGAACTTTGCAGAGATTCTAAGGACACGTGGATATAGGTCTCAATTGAAGGATAACTGATTCGAGCCTCAGGAGCATCTGTCATCGCGTCGTCAATCAGTGGCTAAGGTGAGGATTAGATCTAGGTTTTTTTCTATGTTCTCTTGTCTTCTTCTGGTATGTTGAGTCTAGGTATACTCCGGTATGCCGCGTGCTATAAAGTACGGGCACGTTTTGTTTGATGCATAGATCTACATCTTAATAATGAATATGGACTTGGAAATCATTAGATGAAGAACCAGCATGCTTGTTTGATAATCATGTTGTGTGGCTAATGCGTGTAAAGTAGCTAATGGTGTGAAAGCACTACTAGGTATCGTCACAAGATGATGGAGGCACTTGTGGTACGACTTGTTTGCTTGGGGCCGATGTGTGGAAATTGTGTCGTCGGTTCTCACCGCCGTAGGGGTTTTGGCGAGCCCTCATGGTGTCCTTGGGACACTGTTATATTAAGAGAGCAATGGGCTCATGTTGAGTTATATATCTATTTTCGCGGCACCCTTCTGTTTTGTGTAGTTGTGTGGGCACTTCTAGAGCGTGATGTTTGATTACTTGATTATGATTATTCTTGATATATTGGTTGAATACGAGTGGATGTGGGGATGAGATTCTAGGTTTAGTTCTCGCTGAGTAATCTTAATTACTCACCCCTCTCTCTTCTTGTAGGTGAATTTGTTGATGATGATGTGTACGAGGAACTGAACGAGTGATTCCAGTGTGGTGTGCGGTTTTGGGGAATTGGGAGTTCTTCTTTGGTTTTATTTGACATTTCAGTTATTTGGTTTTAAAGACAATCATTCGTTATTTGCTTCGGTTTATTAAGATTTTCCGTGGGATTTTGTTAGACGTTTATTTGGGATTTAATGAAGAGTATTATTCAGAAAGTGGTTACTTGTGTATTGAGATATTGTTAGCCAACACACAACTCTTTAAGGTATGTAAGAGGCGGGGTTGAAGGTGGCATTGCCGATTTGTCTGGTTTTTTCAAGTATTCAAATTGGGATTTTTCAAAAAAAAAAAAAAAAAAAACCACCACCCAGATGAGCCTCCAGTTGTTATTTATTTTATTTTGCAGGGAGATCAGTCTTTACGGGACCGGACAGACTCACTTGCAATCGTGTCTGCGGATGTTGCCAAAGAGAGCATAAAGTAACCATTAAGGATAAGTGTCGTTATTTTGGATTGCCGAGTAGTTGGACTGGCCTCAAGGAGCTTTGTGGTTTGCAAGGTTTGGAAGCCTTGGACCTAGCGTATTGTTGTGGAAAATCTGTGGGGCGTGAAACAAATGTGAAGTTCTAAAGAGGGCAATGAACAACATAGTGATTGGGTATCACGTAGCGAACAATGGAACGTTACTACTCACAACCGAGTGTGCAAGCACGCCAGCTACGTTTCTCTACAAGTTGGGAAGCACCCTAAAGTAAGTGATCAGAACCAGTGTACGTGGAAGGACACCACACATATACTTATTCAAGGAGCATGTACGGGTTTGGATGATGATTATCTGACGGAAAAGATATCATAGGAAGTGTAAGGCGTGCAGATGGTGAAAGCGAAGTTCATAGTTCCTAGTAGACTACATCAAGTACCATTACCCGAATGGAAAGGGATATGGCGACAAGTACCATTAACCGAATGGGAAAGGGATATTGTGACAATGGAATATGCTACTGGTCAGCCCAAAAGGATTGGCGGTAAGGATGCAACTTGGGTAGTTGCAACGCGGATTGAGTAAGAAAGAACGAAGAAGCAGAAATGGACATGATAACCCGTATAGTTCGGTGTGGCTTTGGAACAAGCCCCGGATAATTGTCATCTGTTGAACAGAAGGATGTAGAAAGAAGAACCCTTGTCAAGTGCGGGGAAATTACCAATATGGCTTGGTGTAAATGGAATCCACGAAGGCTATGCAGTAGTGGAGTTTACAAAGGACAATAGAAAGGAATTCACCAATAAATCTGAGAAGAAGTTGTTCACATTACGAGTTATACCTAGTGCAAGAACTTCAATGGCGCGTTAGGAAGTAACTCCGGGGAAAATGGATGGAAACGTGAATCCCAATTGGAACGGGAATCCCCAAAGAAAGTTTTAGGAAAACACTACGACGGCTTGATAGGTTGGGAAACCTTGAAATGGAAATCAATTGTGTAATCATAGTTAGCGCAGCGGAAACGTGGTGGGTCATAACCCATAGGTCTCATGAAGTCATAAAGGTCATGGCTATCATCTATCTTCAGCATGGATTGAGGTAAGGAAAGAATGTATGCTTGCGTGACAATCATCGTTACAACGGCACAACACCGGAAGACCCATTCGGAAGATCCATTAGGAAGTGGAGGATTTCCTTCAAATTTAGAACTACTCGAAGGATGAGTGTTCTGTCTAAGCTTTGGAAAGTTAGGAACTATGACATTGGACGTCCCATGTGTTCATACGGGTATGCATCGACTTGAACCAAACTCAAGGACATAGATGGTGTTTCGCCCTACCCTAAGCTGGAAAAATCGACGGCAGAGATAAACCCTTTCCGCGAAATGGACGCTGGAATTAAAGCACCACCCACTCACCCTTGTTATAAATGAGAAGCAGTAACCTTTCAGGCAACCCCTAGGAGAAGGACACTCCGAGGTTTGGTCGGGATGTTATGAGGTTTGGTCGGGAACGAAGTGGAGGAGAAGTAGTCCCATGAATTCGAGGACGAATTTTGTTTAAGGAGGGGAGAATTGTAACATCCCTATCATGGGGTATCAAAACTGGACTGTTTTAATTTCAGTTATCTCAAAAGGTGGGCTTCCTTATTTGTTTTTAGTCCAAAAGCCCAACCAAAAGCTCATTAAGCTAATAGAAAACCTTAACCCTAGAGTCCCTTCACCTCTATAAAGAGAGAGAGATCATGGCAGAGAGGAAGCAGAGCGTTCTTGCGGCGAAGCCCTGTTGAAATCACCTTTGAGCAACCACCGTCGAACCACCTCGAAGGAGAAGCCATCATAGCCACCTAAAAGCAAATAGAAGACAGATCAGACCCGTTCTTGTAGAAAGGAGGAACGAACGGGAAAACCAGATACAAACTATCTGAAACTTGGTGAATACTTCCTTGACTCTCTAATCTATCCAACGCCGAAAGCGGATAGTTATTCGAAGTTGTGATATGAAAGTTATGGATGTTTTCCCAGGCCTGATCTGTGCAGAGCGGATCTGCGACCAGTGAGAGGAGAAACCGATCTGGAGGTTAGGTAGTGATCCGATCAAGCTGATATTTCGTAAGGATGTTTGTTACCCTTAGATCTAGGTCTCTGTGAAATATCTCTGTGTTCTAACTTGTGGTTGGAAGTTATGTTAGTTTTACCGAGACTGTTCTGCGTAGCGCACATGGTAGACCAGTCTGGCGAGATGAGTTGTTTGGATAGGCAAATCAATCTGGATCGACCTGAAACTTTGCAGAGATCCTAAGGACACGTCGATATAGCTCTCAGTTGAAGGATAACTGATTCGAGCCTTAGGAGCATCTGTAATCGCGTCGTCAATCAGTGGCTAAGGTGAGGATTATATCTAGGCTTTTCTCTATGTTCTCTTGTCTTCTTCTGGTATGTTTAGTCTAGGTATACTCCGGTATGCCGCGTGCTACGAATTACGGGCACGTTTTGTTTGATGCATAGATCTACATCTTAATAATGAATATGGACTTGGAAATCATTAGATGAAGAACCAACATGCTTCTTTGATAATCATGTTGTGTGGCTAATGCGTGTAAAGTAGCTAGATGGTGTGAAAGCACTACTAGGTATCGTCACAAGATGATGGAGGCGCTTGTAGTACGACTTGTTTGCTTGGGGACGATGTGTGGAAATTGTGTCGTCGGTTCTCACCGCCGTAGGGGTTTTGGCGAGCCCTCATGGTGTCCTCGGGACACTGTTATATTAAGAGAGCAATGGGCTCATGTTGAGTTATATATCTATTTTCGCGGAACCCTCCTGTTTGTGTAGTTGTGTGGGCGCTTCTAGAGCGCGATGTTTGATTACTTGATTATGCTTATTCTTGATATATTGGTTGAATACGAGTGGATGTGGGGATGAAATTCTAGGTTTAGTTCTCGTTGAGTAATCTTAATTACTCACCCCTCTCTCTTCTTGTAGGTGAATTTGTTGATGATGATGTGTACGAGGAACTGGACGAGTGATTCTAGTGTGGTGTGCGGTTTTTGGGAATTGGGAGTTCTCCTTTGGTTTTATTTGACATTTCAGTTATTTGGTTTTAAAGACAATCATTCGTTATTTGTTTCGGTTTATTAAGATTTTAGTGGGATTTTGTTAGACGTTTATTTGGAATTTAATGAAGAGTATTATTCAGAAAGTGGTTACTTGTGTATTGCGATATTGTTAGCCAACACGCAACTCTTTAAGGTATGTAAGAGGCGGGGTTGAGGGTGGCATTGCCGATACGTCTGGTTTCTTCGGGAAGGCGGGATTGGGATGTTACACTTCACATGCAACGTAAGTTTTAATCAATTTTAATATTGGTACCCTAAGACCTCGAACTTAATCCGGATCAGAATCCAAATTAAATTTGTAAAGTACCAAATTAATTTTTCTGGACTGCCAATTTAGTCAATTAGAATAAACCGATCTGGATCCATGGTAATCGTCAACCAATGTTGGTACATGTTGTGAACCAGTAACCCGATTCGGTTAAGTTTTAACCGGCCGCGAAAGTCTCCGGGGCTCCCTTTAGAATAATAATTTGGATTGCCGGAGAAATCGGAGACGGTGAAGATGGCGGTAAGACAGAAAGCTATGGCGACGTTGCCGAAAGTGATTCGAACCATGAGAAAGGACATTACCAATCTTGTTTTGCCATCTCTCTGACGAGCTTTCTCTCTCTACGATCATATCAATCTCATCGATAACGTTCCTGAGGATCAACTCCGATTTCAAGAGTAATCATATCAAAATTCCCTTCCATATCTATGATTCATGTTGATTCCGGAAATCACACAAAGGTAAAACAGTAAACTCAATAGATCGAATTTCGTTTTATTGATTGAACTCGGCGGAGCTACAAGATTATTTGATTGTAAAAAGAAAGTTTGAGAATTAAGATAATAATTTGATCTCTTAAGTCTCGTAGATGATTGTGGATGGTTTGATTATGGCGAGGGCCTCCTTATTCATAAATTCTTGAGTCTGTCTAAATCGAGGTGATTTCCTTTTCCTAGTTCCATCAGGATAAGAAAATCATCATTTTCTCCCAGTGAAATCGGGAAAGATTTCGTAAACCTTGGAGGCCAGCGTGTATCTGCAACGAGTTGGGCTTTAGACCGAGCTTGGCCCATTGAATATGATCATGAACTCCCTTTACTTAGCTCGAACCGTCGTAAACCGGAATCAATTGGCCGGTCTCGGTTCGAACCGGGCTAAACCGGGAAGTGTTAAACTCACCTCCAGCAATTCATATTCCTAATTAAACTTTTTCTGTAATTGGATTTGGATTTTGGGTATGTAAGTGATTAGATTAGTGGTGGGTTGGTCTTTGATTTTGTAGATTTGATGAGACAAGTTTTACTGTGAATGGGGCTTTTTGTTGGAATTTGTTAATGTTATGGAGACCTCGTAACTTCTCCGAGATCACAACGGATAGGTATAGTCTTGAGCTTATCCAGTAATGAAGAATATACTCGAATCTTGAGCAACTAATGAAAGAGTTAAGAGATGTTACAGCTGCGTAAAGTTATATTCTTGAATCTTGATGAAATGTTAGAGTTAAGAGATATATCAATTGTGTTTCAGCGAAAGCTATGCGCTTTAAGGTTGTTTATACCAGAAGATGTGATTTCATTAATGTGCTTTTATAGTTGGAAATGTAGATGTCTAGATTTGGAAACCGACCTCTTCCACTTGGATCCTCTCTTTGCTAGAGGCTTTATTTGATGAGGTCTTAACAATTCATCGATTTGTTGGGTTTGATCGAACTTTGGGTTTTCATTCATAGTTAAATGCTCTTTCTATATACTTTCTGATATACATTAAGTCGGTAAGTTGTGGCAAAATACTTTAAATGTCTATTTCTCATGGATGCAACTTGTCAATACTAAACATTTAACATATTTGCCAATGAAGAGTATAGACTCATATCAAGGATGCTCGAGTTTGTAGCATCAATGAGAGGTTCAAGTTTATGAAGACCTCAAGGAAGAAGGAGCTAAGAAGCAGCTCAAAGTGAATCTAGACTTGCGACGAGTCAAGGTTCTTAAATCCACTTAGTAAATACAGGTGTCTCTTTCTTATTGGCCAACTTAAATGACGTGTAACTAGTTGATTGGTTGAGCTGGTGAGTGTATATAGCTCATCTCTATCCTATCACTTTCTTTAGTCGAAACAGAGAGAGGAAAGAGAGGATAAGATAGAGAGAGAAAGAGACGATTCAGATCTGTATCAGAAGGCTGAGTTTAGCGTACTAGTGGATTCCGGAGGAGTTTCTCCGGCGAGACGTAGGGTGCTAGTTAACGCCCCGAACTCGATAAATCTCGTGTCGTTCCTTTTCTGCTTTGACTTCTTCTCTTTTCTGGTTTCTTCTCAAGTTCTTATATCGTGAGTGAGCGAAAGAAAAAGAGAGATTAAGGCTTTAATCCTCACAAATTGGTATCAGAGCGCCAGGTTCTGGTGCGGATCGAGTCAATTCCGAGATGGCGAATCCTCCTCGCGTCGAGATCGCGATGTTCGACGGATCAGGCGACTTTGGGATGTGGAAGAAGCGTATGCTGGCGAATCTCACAGTTCAGGGTTTGAAGGATGTTCTGACGGAGAAGATGCAAGACTCAGCATCTAAAGAAGAAGATCCGAAAAATCCCGAAGCGACAAAGAAGAAAGAACAAGACGAAGCTTCAAGATTGGAGCGAGATGAAAAGGCATTGAACATGATCTTCATGTGTGTTGGAGACCACGTTCTAAGGAAGCTAGACAAGTGCTTAACAGCTGCTCAAGCTTGGGCAACTCTCGACAGATTGTATATGGTAAAGACATTACCTAATAGAGTCCATTTACAACTAAAAGTCTACTCGTTTAAGATGCAGGAATCAAGGTCAATTGATCAAAATGTGGACGACTTCTTGAAATTACTTGCGGATCTTGGAAACTTGAGCATAGAAGTTCCAGAGGAGGTCCAAGCGATTCTACTACTCAACGCTCTTCCCGCAAGGTATGATTCTCTCAAAGAAACTCTAAAGTACAGTAGAATAGGCTTGAAACTAGAAGAAGTTGCTAGTGCTGCTAAGTCTAAGGAACTGGAATATAGAGAAAAGGACGGATCTAGTTCTAAGACCGTAGGAGAAGGTCATTATGTTAGAGGTAGAACGGAAACTAGGACTAGTACGAATCAAGGTAATGCAGGTAAAAGCAAGAACAACATGTCGAGATCAAAATCTAAAGATGGAAAGAGAGTATGCTGGATTTGTGGTAAGGAAGGTCACTTCAAGAAGCAATGCTACAAATGGTTAGAAAGAAACAAGGGTAAAGATAATACTCAAGGTCAGGGTGAGGCAGCAATGGTTAAAGACGATGCAGATGATCTGGTTGGACTCTTGGCGTTAGAGGTTAATTTGACTACAAGGGATAATGATCAAGAAGAATGGATTATGGACACTGGGTGCTCATTCCATATGACACCAAGAAAAGAATTATTTCTCAATCTGAAGGAGCATACAAGTGGAAACGTCAGAATGGCAAATAACTCCATTTCGACAGTGAAAGGGATTGGTTCCATCAGATTTACAAATCCTGATGGGACTACTTTTGTGCTTCACGATGTGAGATTCATGCCCGAGATAACAAGGAATCTCATGTCTATGGGAACATTAGAAGAGAAGGGCTGTGAATTCAAAGGTTCCAATGGTGTTCTGAAAGTCATCAAAGGTTGCACTGTGTTTATGAAGGGAGTAAGGAGACAGTCTCTTTACATATTTCAGGGTAAAGCACAAGTTTCAGAGGCTCATGTTGCAGAGCCAGTACAGTTAGAAAAGGATGAAAACCAGACTCATCTGTGGCACAGTAGGATGGGTCACATAGGCCAAAAAGGTCTTGAGGTTTTAGCAAAGAAATGATGTTTTGATAAAGACAAAATATCAGACATCAAATTCTGTGAAGACTGTGTGTTAGGAAAGTCTCACCGAGTCAGTTTTGGCCCTGCTCAACACGTCACCAAGGCCAAGCTGGATTATGTTCACTCAGACCTTTGGGGATCACCAAATGTCCCTTTGAGTCTGAGTAAGTCTCAATATTTCATCTCCTTTACAGATGATTATTCGAGGAAAGTTTGGATCTATTTTTTAAGATTCAAAGATGAAGCCTTCAAGAAATTTGTGGAATGGAAGAAGATGGTAGAAACTCAGTCAGAAAGGAAGGTCAAGAAGCTGCGCACAGATAATGGACTAGAGTTTTGTAATCTACAGTTTGATCAGTTCTGCAAAAATGAAGGGATGGTAAGGCATAGGACATGCACATACACTCCACAACAAAACGGAGTTGCCGAAAGATTAAACAGGTCAATAATGAATAAGGTTCGAAGCATGCTTAGTGAGAGTGGTCTTGGTCAGAGGTTCTGGGCAGAGGCTGCAGCAACAGCAGTTTATTTGATTAATAGATCACCCTCATCAGTCATAGATTTCAGCGTTCCAGAAGAGCTTTGGACTTCAGTCATGCCAAGTTTAAAGAACTTAAAGAGATTTGGCAACTTAGCATATGTTCACTCAGATGATGGAAAGTTAAATCCCAGAGCAAAGAGAGGTATATTCACAGGGTATCCAGAAGGTGTGAAAGGATTCAAAGTATGGCTCATAGAAGAGAATAAGGTTGTCATCAGTAGGAATGTGGTTTTCAGGGAGGACATAGTCTACAAAGACATCAGATCAGAGCCTCAAAGTGAAGCTGAACAAGACATCTCTACGACAACATTGGGGTTTGAGGTAACTGGTTTGCAGAAAAATGGAGAGTATTCTTCTCAAGGTGGAGCTACTTCAGGGAATGAGTCAACAGAGAGCTTTCAACAGAATAGTGAACAGGTTACAAGGCAAGGTACAAAAACTCAAGATTTAAGTGACTATCAGCTGGTAAGGGATCGCACAAGAAGAATATCTAGGAAGCCAGTGAGGTTTGAAGATTATCAGTGTGATGAGGAAGATGATTTAGATGAGTTTGCTGGGTTTGTTTGTGCTATGTCAGAAGATGGTGGTACATGACCAATATCATACCAAGAAGCAATGAATGATCCGGATAGTGACAAATGGACTGATGCAGCAGAAGAAGAAATGTTGTCACTAAAGAAGAATCACACTTGGGATCTCATTGACAGGCTAAAACATCAGAAGGCTATAGGTTGCAAATGGATCTTCACAAGAAAACCTGGAATAGCTGGTGTTGAAGCCCCAAGATTTAAAGCAAGGCTTGTAGCCAAAGGTTTCTCACAGAAAGAAGGAGTTGACTACAAGGAAATCTTTGCACCAGTGGTGAAACATGTGTCAATCCGATACATATTATCAGCTGTAGTTCACTTCAACATGGAATTACAGCAACTGGATGTGAAGACAGCATTTTTACATGGGAACCTTGATGAGTTTATAGTCATGGAACAACCAGAAGGTTTCATTGACAAGAAATACCCAGATAAGGTTTGCCTTTTGAAGAGATCACTTTATGGTTTAAAACAGTTTCCTAGACAATGGAATAGAAGGTTCGATGAGTTTATGATACGGAATGGGTATCCAAGGAGTGAATACGATTCTTGTGTCTACTTCAAAAGGTTAGAGAATGACATCTACATCTACCTGTTACTGTACGTGGATGACATTCTTGTTGCATCAATAGATAAGAATCAAGTTCAGAAGTTGAAGTCTCTATTGAATACATAATTTGACATGAAAGATCTGGGTGATGCTAAGAAGATTTTGGGTATGGAAATAGTTAGAGACAGGGATAAAGGTGGGTTGTGGATATCGCAAGAGAGCTACTTGATGAAAGTTCTTTCAAATTTTGGTATGGATCAAGCAAAGTCAGTAGCTACACCAATGGGGATACACTTCAAGCTAAAGTCAGCGACAGAACATGAATTACAAGAACAATATGATTTTATGGAGAAGGTCCCGTATCAGAGTGCAGTAGGAAGCATTATGTACTCAATGGTGGGAACAAGGCCAGACTTGGCTTATTCAGTTGGGTTGATAAGCCGATTCATGAGTAAACCAATTAAAGAGCATTGGCTTGCAGTCAAGTGGGTTCTAAGGTATATCAGAGGGTCTGTTGATACAAGGCTGTGTTACAAGAACAAAGGGGATTTCGTCATCAGAGGTTACTGTGACTCAGACTTTGCGGCAGATCAGGATAACATGAGGTCAATCTCAGGGATGGTTTTTACTGCAGGTGGTAATACGGTCAGCTGGAGATCTTCGTTGCAGAAGTTAGTGGTTTTGTCTACGACAGAGGCAGAGTATGTATCACTATCAGAAGCGGTTAAGGAAGGTGTTTGGTTGAAGCGTTTTGCAGAAGAGCTGGGTTTTCCTCAAGACAGTGTTGAAGTTTACTGTGATTCTCAAAGTGCCATTGCACTATCGAAGAATGCAGTCTTCCATGAAAGAACAAAACATGTGGCTGTCAAATATCATTTCATCAGAGATTTAATCAGCCTAGGAGAAGTTCAAGTTTTGAAGATTGCAACAGCTTACAATCCAGCAGACATTTTTACAAAGGTTCTCCCAGTTTACAAAGTTAAAGAAGCATTGAAGATGCTTCGGGTCTCAAAGAATTGAGCAAGAGCATCCAAGAGATGGGTGCAGGTATCCGGGTTTTTTGGATACAAGGATTCACCAGGTTGAAGGAAGTGTGATCTGTGTCTAAGGTGAAGATTTGAAGAGTATAGACTCAGATCAAGGATGCTCGAGTTTGTAGCATCAATGAGAGGTTCAAGTTTATGAAGACCTCAAGGAAGAAGGAGCTAAGAAGCAGCTCAAAGTGAATCTAGACTTGCGACGAGTCAAGGTTCTTAAATCCACTTAGTAAATACAGGTGTCTCTTTCTTATTGGCCAACTTAAATGACGTGTAACTAGTTAGTTGGTTGAGCTGGTGAGTGTATATAGCTCATCTCTATCCTATCGCTTTCTTTAGTCGAAACAGAGAGAGGAAAGAGAGGATAAGATAGAGAGAGAAAGAGACGATTCAGATCTGTATCAGAAGGTTGAGTTTAGCCGGTACTAGTGGATTCCGGAGGAGTTTCTCCGGCGAGACGTAGGGTGCTAGTTAACGCCCCGAACTCGATAAATCTCGTGTCGTTCCTTTTCTGCTTTGACTTCTTCTCTTTTCTGGTTTCTTCTCAAGTTCTTATATCGTGAGTGAGCGAAAGAAAAAGAGAGATTAAGGCTTTAATCCTCACAGCCAATTACTCCTTTCTCTGTCTCTTCATCTTGCACTAACTTTGCTTCCTTCTTTTTATTCTCTGTTGATATGTTATGCGCTGTGTCTGGAGGCTCTCTGCAATTGATACTGTGTCATCTTTGGGTTCTTCGTCTTTGAAGTTTCTGCTTGACTTTTCGATTCATAATATTGACTCAAGTGCTTCATTATGAGCTCTGACAAGAAGCTCAAAACCTATATTTTGAAGGAGACAGTCCGATGACCAACAAAATCGCAAAGAGTGTCACCAGAGATGGCCGATTTCAGTCATATCTAGCCTTGGGTGGACCATCATGACTTCAATACCTGATTAGACGGGAAGCGATAACCAGCATCTAACTATCCTTATTTTAGAAGTCTGATCTTGAGCTTGTACTCTGTTTTGGTTGTCGCTGTCTCTGTTTTTTGAGCTTTGCTCATTTTTCAAATTAATAAAGATCCAGACGTTAAAAAAAAAAGAATGACTAATTGTGAGCTATTCAATGTGGATATATGGAAAATATTGGTTGATATCTTTACATAATATTTCAACTTTTAATTAATCACTGGTTTTGTCCAAAAAAAAAAATTTAAATAATCACTTGTATATGAAGTGAGTTTTAGCCATTATCAAACTCAAAGATATCATCATCTTTTCTTTATGTAATAGAAAATGATAAAAAGAGGGTAAACTACCTATTTCTACGTAAAGGTACATCATCGTTTTAGTTCTCTATGGTTTAAAAGTAAAAAATGTACATCTCTATATATTATATATTAAAAGTTTGAAACATATTTACAAAAGTAACAAAAATTCAAAATTAAAACCCACACAAACCATAATTGATATTGGGTTACTGTTTACTGAATGAAGCTTAACAAGTTAAAAACAAAACTAAATCGGATTACGATCCGATTAGAACAGGTAAACCAAAATTAGACCAATCCGAAATATAAACCACAAAAATCCCCAAATTCGCGATCAATCAAATTTGCTCGGATGAAGAAAAAAAAAAAAAATTAGAATGCTTTCACGAAAAAAATCTTAAACAGAAACAGAACTTAAAAGTCAAATCCATATGAGCTGAAAACCTGAATTCAATCAAACTAACAAATCCTAATTTCACCGGAAGAACCAACAAAACCCTATTGTTTTCTCTACGTCCTCTGTATAATAACTGCATAAACCCTTGCCATTAACATATGATCGCAGTCTCCGTAACGCATCACATTCGTGGACGACGTCGAGCAGAACGGACGAGTTTCTTCAACTGAAACAGCAACTTACGAGCTGTTGATTCGTAACGATCTTTGTCTGTACTGGATTTGGCGTTCTTAAACTTGTAGCTCTGTAGATAGATGCAACGACGTCGTTTAAAGTCGTCTTGACTCAATAAAAAGTCGTCACTCAATTTCTCTGAAGTTACTTCTTCATCACGTATTGACTTCTTTGGGTTTCCTTCTTTATCCCAAACTTTTCCATAGATCCAATTCTCGTTTTCCATCATCGATAAATTAGCTTTCTCCTCGATCTCTCTTTGTATGGGTTTGTAAAAACTGCGGTATGTTTATCTTATATATATAGCCTTAAGTTTTCCTTTTTTAAATAATGATTTAACATAAAGGTAACTTGCAATTTTACTATTTTGAATTTGATTAACAGGACACACATTCTCTTTTGTTTTTCCTTTTCTTTGTTCTTTTTCGCCATATGACTACATTGATTAAAAAGGCTTACATAGTTTTTTAACCTTTTATTATGTGTCAAAATATGGACCTTTTGAAATCTCTTGAAGTTTGTACACATTCACAACCCGTGGCCGTAAGGCCCATAATCATAAGACTCGTGGGCATAGCCTAATTTTGTTGTTTAGATAAATCTAATTAATTTCAGATCTTATATACATAATTGCTTCGTAAAAAAAAAAAAATTTCTTCGATCAAAAGAAAATAGATACATAATTTCTTCATATTGAATACTTCCCCTACCTATGCTTAAACGTGTAATTTTTTGTTTTCTTAACACTTACGAACAAATTATGAGAATAATTACAAAACAATTCAACAGCGGACAATTTTTTCCACTCCACAATGATCCACGATCACGATGAACGGCTCTACTTGCAACATACTAAATATTTTTTGTAAACTTGCCTCCATTAATCCGTAGAAATTGCATTGTTTGGGAATCAAAACCCAGACATACTGGTGTAGAAACATTAATGAACCATTTGATCAACCATTGGACTAAGAGAACTTCCACAAACGTGTAACTTTGAAAACGTTTTTAAATAAATAATGAATTGTTTATTACCTTTCATAAAACCATTTCAAAAAAAAAAAAACCATTAAAAATAAATTAAAAGAAATGCCACGTCATCCTAGTTAATACAAAATGCCCACACAGCCTTCAAAAACAACACCGTTGGGGGTCTTCGGGAGAGGGCTCTCTTTTACACTCTATTTTCTTCTTCTATCTTTTCTTTTTTTTTTTTTTTTTTTTTTTTTTTTTTTTTTTTTTTTTTTTTTTTTTTTTTTTTTTTTTTTTTTTTTATCTCTATACTTTCTTCTTCTTTTTTTTAATACTAAAAATGAAATAATAAATAAACACTTTTTCTTCGGCTCCCCAAAATAAAATAACCCTAACTTGTAATAGAGCATAATATCGAATACATAAATTACGAATAATAATGCGAAGAAAATAGCGCATAAAAACGATTAAGAACAAGAACGTCGAAGTGGAGGCGAGATGATCTCTTTCCTTAATTCTAAATATCTCCCTCAGTGTGGCGGTTTTATGAGATAAAGAATCCTAAGATACAACCACTTGGAGACCGTCTCGCAACACCCGAGAACGGAATCTACGAACTTTAAACTACGAAATACTCTCGAGACACTTACTTGAAGAACACTCGAGAGATTGTTGGAAACGTTGGAAACTTTCTTTTCCTTTGCTCTTAGAAGAGTGTATTTGTATTTTTTGTGTTTGAGTGTATTTGTGAATGAGACTAGAGGCTTTTTTATATAGCCAAAGAAAAGATGTGTCATTCCCCATTGTTTCCAATGTGAGACAAAACACACTTCACTTTCACCACTTAAGCACAAAAGCTTATGACCCAAAGGCCCATTTCCCATTCACTTACATTCAATTTTAATAAGCCCATGGCTTTGTTTCAAATTGATCCAACAATCCCCCACATGAATAGAAATGGTTATAAACATACGAAGACTCGACATACTCGACTGACTCTACTGACTAGACTTACTAGACTCGCTAGACTGACTAGACAGACGGACTTTTCGAGAGTATAAGCAAAAAATCACTGTGTTTGAGATGGTAACGTGTTTCAGCCTTAAACCACTCAATGTTAATATCTGTCGGGTTTACTTTGCCAGGAGGTGAGCATGATGTCTTGAACCACCCGGATTATTATGTAGACCGAGACAACAGGTACAACCCAGTTTCATTTTCTCGTAGAACTAAGTTCTCTATTGTGTTCATTTTGGCCTTGAACGTGTCTGGTTGATCATGAGTGAACTTGGAGAATATAGCCTGTTAGATTCTCCTAGAAACGGCCCCATTTCACACTCACTAGGTGATTTGCCAGTAGTCTTTGTTTTAAGAAGTATATGTAATACTCCACTGATATATCAAAGCTATGGTCTTATCATTAAAAGCTATGCTTATCCTTTTATACATACAATAAGTAAATGTATGTAAGCACTGTTTATCATCTTGGGAACTGGGTAGAGACGAGAAGTCTTCAGTGCTTGTATTAGATTTTGTTTGATTTAGTTGTCCCTTTGAACCTTACATCTTGGGATCCCCAGTCACGTAGGTGGGGTTTCCATCAAACATCATCTTTAAGTTATAGGCTTTACACCCATTCCCTTTGATGATTTTTCAACTTGATCGCGTGCTAAACCTTTAGTAAACGGATCCGCTAGGTTTTCAGCCGATTTGACATGTGATCAAGCTTCTAATGGTTTTATGTCGTCTTCTTATATGACGTGATTTACCATTATAGAGATTATTCAGTGCCCGAGCGATAACTGATTGGCTATCACAGTGTACACGTAATACCGGGACTGGGTTCTCCCACATTGGAATATCTTCCAGGAAATTTCGAAGCCATTCAGCTTCTTCTGCTGCTTTGTCTAAAGCAATAAATTCCGACTCCATGGTTGATCGTGCCAATAGAGTTTGTTTGGAAGATTTCCAAGATACCGCTGCACCTCCAAGGATGAATACATATCCACTTGTGGATTTGGAGTTTTTGGAGTCTGATATCCAGTTTGCGTCACTGTATCCTTAAAAAATTGCGGGTTCTTTCCCATAGTGCAGCCCATAACTTTTAGTGTATCGTACGTAGTTTAGTACTCTAGTTATGGCTTTCCAGTGTTTGTGACCTGAATTACTTGTGTAGCGACTTAGTACGTTTACCGCATGTGCTAGACCGGGTCTAGTACAATTGGTTAAGTACATAAGACTACCAATTACCCGTGCATACTCCACTTCTGACACAGCTTCACCTGAATTTTTAGTCAAGTGAAGTTGAGAGTCGGCTGGAGTTTTTGCAGTCCCATTTGAATAGTTTTTAAACCGTTCAAGTACCTTTTCAGCATAGTGAGCTTGAGACAGAATGATTCCGTCGGAAGTTCTTGTGATTTTAATCCCAAGAATGACATCTGCTAGACCCATGTCTTTCATGTCAAACTTTCCACTAAGCATTTTCTTAGTTTGTTGGATAATGTCCTTATTGCTGCCAATAATTAACATGTCATCTACGTACAAGCATAGTAATATATACCCACTAGGAGTAGTTTTTATGTAGATGCATTTATCACATTCGTTGATGCTGAAGCCATTTAACATCATTGTGTTGTCAAATTTTTCATGCCATTGTTTTGGAGCTTGTTTAAGTCCGTATAATGACTTCACAAGTCTACAGACTTTGTGTTCTTGTCCCGGGACTACAAATCCTTTGGGTTATTTCATATATATCTCCTCTTCTAATTCACCATTTAGAAAAGCAGTTTTAACATCCATTTGATGGATTTCCAAATTTCTTAAGGCTGCAATCCCAATTAGCATTCAGATTGAAGTTATTCTCGTTACTGGAGAATAGGTGTCAAAGAAATCCAGACCTTCTTTTTGTCGGAATCCTTGCACCACAAGTCTTGCCTTGTACTTATCAATTGAGCCATCAGTCTTCAATTTTGTTTTGAAGATCCATTTACACCCTAATGGTTTAAACCCTTCAGGTAAATCAGTTATTTCATATGTATGATTTTGCTGAATGGAGTCGAACTCACTGTTGACAGCTTCCTTCCAAAAAGGTGCGTCAGGTGTAGTCATAGCTTTAGTAAATGTCCTTGGTTCGTTCTCTGTGAGAAAGACCATCATGAAGTCAGGACCGAAAGATTTTTCCTTACGAGCTCTTTTGCTTCGTCTAGGTTCAGTTTCTTCGTCTGCTTAGGTTACTGAAATGCCATATGTACTAGCCTCATTTATAGAGGTGGTAGTGTTTTTCTCTTCCCGAGTGCGTTTTAGATTTTGTCTGTCCTTGCACGGAAAGATATGTTCAAAGAATGACGCGTTCCTTGATTCCATTATTGTATGTATATGGATATCTGGTTTGTCTGATTTGTGAACCAGAAACCGATAAACACTACTGTTGTGTGCATATTCAATGAAAATACAATCAACGGTTTTAGGGCCAATTGAGACCTTTTTAGGAGGTGGTACTGCGACTTTTGCTAGGCACCCCCACACTTTCAGGTATTTGTATGAAGGTACATTACCTTTCCAGAGTTGATATTGAAACGACCGCATTTTTTTTTATTTTTTATTTTTTATTTTTATAATTAAACAATACAAGAAAAAGTTATACAGCTTACACAAGTTAACAACAAAAGCAACAACAATAACAACAAAAACCCCGAGTCCTAATCATCCCTCTTCACTGCCTCGATTCCACGATCACGCCTTATCTTTACCTGCATCGACAAAAGTGATGCATCAACATTTGGCTAACCAAACGCTGAGTGAGATTGATCCTCCCAACAACAGGCTAACAATCAACCATTAACAATACGAAGAATTAATTAACACCAATTAAAACTTCCTGCACAATTAGCAATTCAAACCCACGAAAAACTAAACCAACGCCTAGCAATTCTACTCCAAGAAAAGCTAAACACATAGCCTGACAAGTAAACACACCACACGCTTACAAGGCACAACCAACGATTGGTATCGATCGATACTCAAACAACACGAGTCAACCGACAAGGGACTGGTATCGATCGATACTAAAAACAACACCTGGTATCGATCGATACTAAAACAACACGCGCCTACCGACAAGGGGATGGTATCGATCGATACACCCATGGTATCGATCGATACTCCCCTGCGACTCACAACCTTTACGAAATCTAAACCCAGAAATCGCCAAGACAAAACCCCAAACTCATCAATCAAGCTTAAACAAGCACCACACAAGCTTAATTGCTAACCTTTGGTCACAACTCACCTTAGATCGGATGGATCGAGCTCTAGAAGACCTCCCTCAATCCCCCTTAGCTCACGCCAAAACCACGCTCTTCCAACCTCTTCTTCAAGCTTCTCACCAAGCTCAAACTCTCTTGATCTCGCAAGATCCAAGCTTCACCAAGCTCTTCTTTCCCTTTCTCTCTCTCCCTCTCTCTCTCTCACGACCAATTCTGATTTTTCCCAAAAGAATGGTTTTTCCCGTAAGAAGAGAAGAGGAAGAAGACAATAAGGAAACCCCGACTGGTATCGACCGATACAGGCCAGTATCGATCGATACTACCCCCGACAGGTATCGATCGATACAAGGCTAGTATCGATCGATACTACCCCGGAACAACCCGAATTAATTATTTTCTCCCAATAATCAATTCTTCCGGAACGCGGGCGTTACAATTCTCCCCCACTAACATAGATTCGACCTCGAATCTTCGTTACCGTTCATCTCCAATGAACCTTAATCGTCGCAACGACTACATAAACCTTGGCCATCTCAACACTCACACGAGGTCCAATACCAACCTCCGAGGTTTCCCACTCAGTCCCTATGCTTATGACACCGCGGCATCATATGTACTTATGGCTCAAACACAAGCCAAACCCCGTCACTCAAGACACCGCAGCATCTCCGAGTTCCGAGCATCTGCCATATCCCGCAGGATATTCACCATACCTCGCAAGGTATCAACCATACCACAGCACCCAAGACACCGCAGCATCTCCGAGTTCTGGGTATCTGCCATACCACTCCACTCGGTAATATAACCTGTAAGAGTCTCGATACCCCATACCACTCAATTCTAGACAATATATCCTATGTCTAGGATATACTCCATACGAATCCACGGTATCACGTATCACTCTAGGCTATAAACCTTCCGAGTCTGGGTACATCGCCAATCACACTCTCAAGACACACAGTCCTGCGAGCTATCGGCACCAGAGGAACTAGTCCTGTCAACGAGCAATAAGTCACACATCTATAAGCATCTCGACTGAACTACCTCCCGTGATCCGTGTAAATCCTTGCAAGGCAACACCGGCATCACCCATATTCCGTACCCGGAATATCTGCCGTGCATAACCAATAACCAGTCCATCGCACCGCCCTTGCGCACCCTCTAGTGTCGGCTCGCTTTAGAGAAACTTGTCAAGACAACTATGACTAGGCTAACTCTAACACCCAACAACTCTCTGCAGTAGGTCATCAATACAAACGTAATAAAACAAACAAGTACCATACGCCTGCAATCCGACCCACCACATAGAACCGCTAAGTGAAATAACCCGGTCCCGTCACTTGACTCATTTTTCCGAGCAAGCTTAACTGAAACACGCAACTCTCACAATAGCAATAAGAACATCCTTCTTATTATACATCATAATGTAACATCGTTCTACACAACGGAATTACAAAATGAAACACACAGGGCGTACAGCTACAACCCAAACTGGAACCTCTCGATGGAACTCAAGCCGCAACTTGCTTCTGGAACCACTTCCGGAACCTCGCTTCCATCCTAGCCTCTAGCTCCCAAGTTTCCTCCTGCACCCCGTCACAGTCCCACAGAACTCGCATCATCAGAATCTTCTTCCGACGAAGCTCCTTGACCCTCCGCTCGAGAACTCTCAAAGGTCTCGCCTCAACGGTCATATTAGGCTGAAGATCTGACGGAATCTCAGCCAATACCTCGTCACCCCTATGCAAACACTTCTTCAGCATCGACACATGGAAGACCTTATGAAATGCTTGAATAACCACGGGTAACTCCAACCGATACGCTACCGGTCCAACACGCTCTACAATCCGAAACGGCCCCATATACCTCGGACTCAACTTAGTCGCAGTAATGGACCTGTTCGGACCTCTCAGTAAGGCCATCTTGAGATATACACTAACTCCCACCTCAAACACGAGCTCTTTCCGCCTCTTATCGGCATAACTCTTTTGCCGATCCTGGGCCTCTTTCATGTTCAGCTTCAAAACCCGGATCTTCTCCGTGGTTTCCTGAACAAAACTTGCACCCATAGTGCTCCTCTCCCCCACTTGTGTCCAACACAAGGGGGTACGACATGGCCTCCCATACAGAGCCTCGTATGGAGCCATCCCAATACTCGCCTGGTAGCTATTGTTATACGCAAACTCTACCAAGCTCAAGTGATCCACCCAGTGACCACCTCAATCCAGCACGCACATTCTCAACAAGTCCTCCAGAGTCTGGATGGTCCTCTCGGACTGCCCATCTGTCTGAGGATGATACGCCGTGCTCAAGTGCACTTTCGTGGCCAACTCCGCCTGAAACGCATTCCAGAAATCCGATGTGAACTTAGGATCCCGGTCCGAGACAATGCTTACCGGTACCCCATACAGTCTCACAATCTCCTGCACGTACTTCCTAGCCAAAACCGCTGCCCCATCGGTCTTCTTAATGGCCAGAAAACGCGCACACTTGGTCAATCGGTCAACGATGACCCAAACAGCATCCTTGGTCCGAGAAACTGGTAAACCCACCACGAAATCCATCGTGATCATATCCCACTTCCACTCTGGAATGGGTAAACTCCGCAATAAACCACTCGGGACCTGGTGCTCCGCCTTCACTAACTGGCACACGTTGCACGCCGCAACCCAGTTAGCAACATCCTTCTTCATCCCGAACCAATGATAATAACGCTTGAGATCGCGGTACATCTTAGTCGCTCCTGGATGAATCGAGAACATACTCGAATGAGCCTCACTCAGAATCTCTCGCCGTAAATCCTCATCCAAAGGTACGCATACCCTCCCACTAACAAGGATAGTGCCGTTCGCAGATACCTGATACTCAGAACCCTCCGCTCTCGAAGCCTTAACCAAAACCTCATCTTTTTCCTGAGCCAACCGAACTCTGCTCAAAAGATCCGCCTGGTTAGCCGCCTATAAGCCCAAAGGTTCCTGAGATACAACACATAAGCGCAATGTGCTAATCTCGCTCACCAAAGACTCAACCTCGAGCTCCCGAGCCAAAGCCACCCGCTTCCGACTCAACGCATCCGCAACCAGATTAGCCTTACCAGGATGGTAAGCTATCTCCAGATCATAATCGGCCACTAGCTCCATCCAGCGCCTCTGCCTCAAATTCAACTCAGGCTGAGTGAAAATGTACTTCAAGCTCTTATGATCTGTGAACACCTGCACCTTTCCGCCATAAAGATAAGATTTCCAACTCTTTAAAACGAAAACTACTGCAGCCATCTCCAAGTCATGGGTAGGGTAGTTGCCCTCATGCTTCCGCAGCTACCGCGAAGCATATGCAATAACCTTCCCCCGCTGCATCAACACACAACCAAGACCCACTCCTGACGCATCGGTGTACACCACGTAAGGCTCGCCCGACTCAGATAACGCCAATACTGGAGTACTAGTCAACATGGCCTTCAGTTCCGCGAAACTCTCCTCACACACCGAGGACCACACGAAAGGAACATCCTTTCCCGTCAGCTTCGTCATAGCCTTGGCCAGACTCGCGAAACCCTTGACGAACCGCCGATAATACCCTGCCAACCCGAGAAAACTCCGAATCTCAGTAGCATTCCTCCGCCTCGGCCAAGTACTAATGGCCTGGATCTTCTCCGGATCTACCGACACTCCCTCCGCAGAGACAATGTGACCCAGAAAACCGATCTCCCGTTGCTAGAAGCTACACTTGCTCAACTTAGCAAATAACTTCTGTTCCCGCAGCTTCGAAAGAACCACACGCAGATGCACCTCATGCTCCTCCCGGCTCCTCAAATACACCAAGATATCATCGATAAAGATGATCACGAACTCATCTAGATACTCCTGGAAAATGCTATTCATCAATCTCATAAATGCAGCCGGTGCATTTGTCAACCCAAATGGCATCACCACAAACTCGTAGTGGCCATAATAAGATCTGAAGGCCGTCTTTCGGATATCTACCTCATCAATGGGAATCTGATGATATCCCGACGCCAAGTCAATCTTGGAGAACCAAGTAGCCCCTCTCAACTGATCCAACAACTCATCAATCCGAGGAAGAGGATACCTGTTCTTCACTGTGACTCGGTTAAGTCCCCGGTAGTCAATACATAACCGAAAACTTCCGTCCTTTTTCTTCACGAACAACACCGGTGCTCCCCACGGTGAAGAACTCGGGCGAATAAACCCCTTGCTCAACAATTCCGCCAGCTGCTTCTTCAGCTCTGCCATCTCTGCTGGAGCCATCCTATAAGGAGCCCTGGATATCGGTGCCGTCCCTGGTTCCAACTCGATCGTGAAAGGATCCGACCTAGACGGTGGCAACCCCTGCAACGACTGGAACACATCCTGGAACTCACGAACCACACGAATATCCTGAACCCTAGCCTCTCCGACGGCCTCCGGCAAGGAAATGGTAGCCAAACTCCCGGAAGTCGGTCTCACACCCTGATACACCAACTTCCCCTTCCCTCGGTCGAACTCGACTCGCCCTCGGTGACAGTCCAGATGCGCTCTGAACTTCCCAAGCCAATCCATGCCCAAGATGACATCGTACAGCTCCACTGAGCAGATAATCAAATCGGCAGGCATGGACTCTCCTGCTACCTGAACATCGCATGGACAGCTCCACCGTGAATTCTCAGGAGCTTCCCTCCGGCAACCTCCACGAAACCCAAACTCACACCGGGCACGCTTCGAAGATTAGCCTTCTTGGCCAACTCCGGGGAAACGAAGCAATGCAATGCTCCCGTGTCAAACAACACATGACACTCTACACCCCCAACACACAAGGTCCCTGCACATATACATGTGCCGAGAACCTTAACACCCCGACAAGCACGACATTCCCCAACACAGAATTAAACTTAGATGAGTCTAAGAAAAATACCTGTGATCGGCCTGGAACTCGGCTCTCCGGACTCGGTGATGGAGTACACTCGAGGCGCTGATGCCAACTGCCTGACGGGCTGCACCACCGTGGTCTCACTCTGCCGCAACTGGGGACACTGAGGCTTTATGTGCCCCGCCTCCTTGCAGTGATAGCATACTCGAGGATCCACTCGCACTCCGCCCTTCTGAGGACAGCTCGCCACTCGATGATCCATGCTCCCACAACCAAAGCAACCCGGACCACCCCGACCACCTCTCGAAGCGCTCTCCCGCTTCCGCTTCTGTCCTTGCATCGGCTTACCCCCTCTGCTCGGACCGGACTGCTGCTGCACAGGTCTTGCCTGAAAACTCGGTGTAACCGCTACCACCTCGTCTTTCAGACCCTCCTCAAGCAAAGCTGCAGTCTCAACCAACTCGTCAACCGTGCAAAAAGCCCTCACCATGCAACAGTTTATCAAGTTAACCCGAAGACCCATCAGAAATCTCTGCACACGGGCCGACTCACTCTCAACCGCTCGTCTAACATAAGACCCGAGCCAGTTGAACTCCACCTCATACTCGCGTACCGACCGATCCCCTTGAGTCAAACTCGCAAGCCTCGACTCTAACCGGTTGAACGCCTCCTGAGGGAAGTACTTGGAGTTAAACTCCTCCACAAAATCCGCCCAAACCATCACGGCCTGAACTCTCCGTGCTGCCACACCCCTCCACCAGAGGTGCGCATCACCCTCCAGATAATGGACCGCAATGTCCACTTGGTATCCCGCGGGACACCTACTCGAGAGGAAATTCCTCTCTATCCTCCTCAGCCACGCATCAGCGTCCTCAGGATTAGCACCTCAAGAGAAGAACCCCGTGCCAATCCTCTGCATCTGCTCCATCATCCTAAGGTAGGATGGGAGCTCTTCAGCAACCGCAGCTGCATCCTGAGGCTGAGCCTCCACAACTACCGGAACCACAGGAGCCTGAGCCGGTACCCTCTCTGGTAACCGCTCCAACAACCTCGTCAAAAGATCCGCTATGCGATCATCTCGGGCCCGAGCATCACCCGCTGCTACACCCGCAGCACCCGCTGGAACACCAGCCGCACTAGCGCTCACGCCAGCCCCAACAGCACTCACACTGGCCACACCCTCAGACGCAACCTGACTCGCACGCGACTCCTCGACCTGCTCCTCCGGCACACGGCCACGACCCCTACCACAGCCACGACCTCTACCACGCCCTCTAGCCATCTGCAACGTGCAGAAGCACAAGCTAAGAAAACTAAAAACAATCATCCCAATAAAGATACTCACTGTGGAATCTCACAAGGCTCGAAGAGGATGAATCTAAGACCCCCACACAACACCCAATTTATTCTAGAACCACCTAGGCTCCTAGAACCGTATGGGCTCTGATACCAACTGAAACGACCGCATTTTTTTTTTTTTTTTTTTTTTTTTTTTATAATTAAACAATACAAGAAAAAATTCTACAGCTTACACAAGCTAACAGCAAAAGCAACAACAATAACAACAAAAACCCCGAGTCCTAATCATCCCCTCTTCACTGCCTCAATTCCACGATCACGCCTTATCTTTACCTGCATCGACAAAAGTGATGCATCAACATTTGGCTATCCAAACGCTGGGTGAGATTGATCCTCCCAACAACAGGCTAACAATCAACCATTAACAATACGAAGAATTAATTAACACTAATTAAAACTTCCTGCACAATTAGCAATTCAAACCCATGAAAAACTAAACCAACGCCTAGCAATTCTACTCCAAGAAAAGCTAAACACACAGCCTGACAAGTAAACACACCACACGCTTTCAAGGCACAACCAACGATTGGTATCGATCGATACTCAAACAACACGAGTCAACCGACAAGGGACTGGTATTGATCGATACTAAAAACAACACCTGGTATCGATCGATACTAAAACAACACGCGCCTACCAACAAGGGACTGGTATCGATCGATACACCCATGGTATCGATCGATACTCCCCTGCGACTCACAACCTTCACGAAATCTAAACCTAGAAATCGCCAAGACAAAACCCCAAACTCATCAATCAAGCTTAAACAAGCACCACACAAGCTTAATTGCTAACCTTTGGTCACAACTCACCTTAGATCGGATGGATCGAGCTCTAGAAGACCTCCCTCTCTCCCCCTTAGCTCACGCCAAAACCACGCTCTTCCAACCTCTTCTTCAAGCTTCTCACCAAGCTCAAACTCTCTTGATCTCGCAAGATCCAAGCTTCACCAAGCTATTCTTTCCCTTTCTCTCTCTCCCTCTCTCTCTCTCTCACGACCAATTCTGATTTTTCCCAAAAGAATGGTTTTTCCCGTAAGAAGAGAAGAGGAAGAAGACAATAAGGAAACCCCGACTGGTATTGGCCGATACAGGCCAGTATCGATCGATACTACCCCCGACAGGTATCGATCGATACAAGGCTAGTATCGATCGATACTACCCTGGAACAACCCGAATTAATTATTTTCCCCCAATAATCAATTCTTCTGGAACGCGGGCGTTACAGATATGGCGTGTTGCCAGTTATTTTGTGCAGTATTTTGTTGAGGATATAGTTTGTGGCGAGAATCGCTTCCCCCCACAGATTCTGGGGTAGCCCAGATGCCTGCAACATTGCATTCATCATTTCTTTCAGAGTTCGGTTTTTTCGTTCCGCAAATCCGTTAGATTCTAGTGAGTAGGGAGCAGTGGTCTGATGTATAATGCCTTTTTCTTGACAGAAGGCATTAAAAGGTCCATCGTATTCACCTCCTCTATCACTTCTAACTATTTTAATAGTTTTTCCGAGTTGATTTTCAACTTCGATCTTGTATTCTTTGAATTTTCCAAGACTTCATCTTTACTACGTAGTAAGTATACGTAGCAGTATTTTGTACAATCATCTATGAAGGTTACAAAATACTTTTTACCTCCTCTAGTTTGTACGAACTTTAAGTCGCACAGATCTGTGTGTATTAGACCTAGAGGTTCGGTGGTTCGTTCGACACGAGGTGATGGAGTTTTCGTGAGTTTTGCTTGTACGCATGTCTCACATTTATTTTTGTTTATTTTGCATTTCGGGATTAGATTCAAATTAATCAATCTTTGGATAGATTTATAATTCACATGCCCTAACCGTTCATGCCAAATATCAAAAGACTCAACCAAGTAAGAAGATGCATTCTTATTAATTGAACTGGAAGGGGTTACATCATTTTTGAGGACTGTCATTACACACATTTTGATCAGATCCTCTTTAACAAAACTCTTCCCAATAAAAACCCCATGTTTTCTTAAAATCAGTTGATCAGCCTCAAAGCTGATTCCGAAACCATGCTTGTTCATCATGGTCCCAGAGATCAGGTTCTTCCTCATATCTGGCACGTGCTTCACGTTGGTCAAAGTGAGTTCCTTGCCTGAAGTCATCTTCAAGACCACGTTGCCAATGCCTTGAATCTTGGATTGAGACACATTCCCCATCAGCAGGCGAGCATCGTTCTTGCTTTTTTTGTAGGTGGAGAACTGGCTTCTGTCAGTGCAGATGTGAGTGGTTGCACCAGTGTCATACCACCACGTCTTAGGATTCTCCTCAGCCATGTTCACTTCTGTGATAACCGCACAGAGGTCAGCTTCAGTGAGGTTGGCTTGAGCTTTGGAATCTCTCAGCTTGCTGCGACATTCTGCAGCCATGTGCCCCTTTTTGTTGCAGTAGGTGCATTGCCCAGCGAACTTCTTCGTGGGAGCTTCCCTTTTGAAGGAAGTGGATGATGACGGAGCAAACTTGTTGTGTCCACCTTTCTTGGGAACAAATTTCCCGTTGGGTTTGCCTTTAGCTTTGCCTTTGCCTTTGTTCCTGTACTCAGCCACGTTAGCATTGTGGGAGTGGAATGGCTCAGCTTTGGAAGGCGGCACATGTTTTCCATCGCACTTCAATGACTCATTTTGCAGCCTGGATATCATATTTTCCAAGGTCAGAGTCTTTTGCTTGTGATCCATATAGTTTTTGAAGTCTATCCAGCCAGGGGGAAGCTTGTCGACGAAGCAATTCACTGTGAATGTTTCACATATCTTCATTCCTTCATCTGCTATCTCTTGACAGATCATCTGAAGTTCATGTACTTGTTCCATAATGGGCCTTGAGTCCACCATCATGTATCTCTGAAATTTCGCCGTAGCGTATCTTCCAGAAGATACATTGAACGTTTTGTACTTCTTTTCCAGGGCATCCCAGATCTCCTTAGAGGTTTTGACCTTACTGTAAACGTTGTACAGCTGGTCCCCTAGGCGGCTTTGTATGTAGCCTGCACAGGAAATCCCCGTGTCTCCATGCTTCGACACTTGCGAGAGCACGTTTGTCAGTACTCTCAGCAGGCAACACTGGTTTATCCTCCGTGAGATACCGGTCAAGGTGGAGCGTGCACAGAAAGAAATGCATTCTTTGCTGCCACTGTTTGAAATTTGATCCATCAAACTTCTCTAGTGTGAGCGCTGCGGTTACATTCGTTGGCAGCGACACGAGTGGAATGGACTCGAGAGGTAGACTAGTCTCAACTTGGTGAGGCGTCGACTCACTCTGTTCATCATTTGCTCCGTTGGTCGACTTGTCAACGTTGTTCGACATCTATTAAGACAGGACAGAAACTGAAATCAGATTCTTATGACAGATTTAGAACGAGCGATTAAAGCTATAAGTTGCTAACTAACGCGTTCTGTGGAGATCGCTATAAAGCGTTCCCAGAAGCGCTTTTGAGTTTTTGAGTTTTTTCTCAAAAATCAAAATAAGCGTTTGCGGACACCGCTAGAAAGCATTCCGAAAAGCACTTTTAAACGTTTAGGGAAGTCGCTATGAAACGTTCCCGTAAATCATATTAGATCGTTTCGATCTGTTTGAAAAACGTTTTGCGAAACTCGCCCAATGGCCTTCGCGGAAATCGTTTATAGATCGTTTTGATCTTTAAAAACGTTTCACGAAACTCGCCTGATGGCCTTCACGGAAATCGTTTTTTATTTTATTTTTTTATTTTATTTTATTTTTTTTGTACCATGAGAACGATCAGCGAATCGCTAATAGTCGTTCCATGTTTATGATTNAAAAAAAAAAAAAAAAAAAAAAAAAAAAAAAAAAAAAAAAAAATTTGCAATTTTGTATCCGATTCATGCTATAGGCAGGAAGCAGATATTTAGAATTAAGACTATTGGAGCATAATATCGAATACATAAATTACGAATAATAATGCGAAGAAAATAGCGCATAAAAACGATTAAGAACAAGAACGTCGAAGTGGAGGCGAGATGATTTCTGTCCTTAATTCTAAATATCTCCCGCAGTGTGGCGGTTTTATGAGATAAAGAATCCCATGATACAACCACTTGGAGACCGTCTCGCAACACCCGAGAACGGAATCTACGAACTTTAAACTACGAAATACTCCTACTTGAAAAACACGCGAGAGATTGTTGGAAACGTTGGAAACTTTCTTTTCCTTTGCTCTTAGAAGAGTGTATTTGTGTTTTTTGTGTTTGAGTGTATTTGTGAATGAGACTAGAGGCTTCTTTATATAGCCAAAGAAAAGATGTGTCATTCCCCATTATTTCTAATGTGGGACAAAACACACTTCACTTTCACCACTTAAACACAAAAGCTTATGACCCAAAGGCCCATTTCCCATTCACTTACGTTCAATTTTAATAAGCCCATGGTTTTGTTTAAAATTGATCCAACAACTTGAGCCCTAAGCAACTGAAATGCATCTGCGATGACCCACTCGTGTTCTCATTTTCTGTCGTTTGGTCTCTTCTCTCCACACGTTTCCAATGTCTTGAGCGATGTTAACGGCGTCTGCTGATACTCCGGCCAATCCTTTCCTCGTGAATCCAGCCGCGTAAAGTCCCGATTTCCCTTTCCATGCGTTTGGAAAAGGCGATTTAGGGAACCCGTTTTTCGAAAACAAATCATTTGAGGAGAATCTGAGGTCAATTTCGGAGAGAGAAAGAGTGCGATTAAAAAGGCGATTAGTGGTGCTACAGTGTAAAGTCAATTTCGGTGTTTTCTTAGGCATCGGCCTCCTGCCGGCGCCGGAGAAGATGGATCCACCATCTGAGGAGAATCTGAGGTCGACTGGTGAAGCTGCAGTGATATCAGAGAAGTCAGAGGGCTTTGAGCAAAATCAAGAAAAACGGGAGGGGGTGCTGGAAAAAGAATCAGACATCCCGATGGCGAAGGATAGCGAAGGCTCTGAAAAAGCGAAGTCGCCGAGCGAATCAATGGAGAAAGGAAGTCTCGGAGAGGAAGACGGTAGTAAAGACGGTAGTAAAGCAAGGGAGAAAATTCCTGGAAAAATGACGACATCTCCGGCTGCTTCAGAAGCTGAGAAGAAAACAAATGAGATATCAAGTGTTGAGGAAGCTGTTGATAACGTATCCGAAGCCGTTATCTCTCTCCCTTCAAGGAAGGAACAAATTCCGCCGGTTCTACAAGGGGAATCAACTCGAATGGTGACAAAACCAGCAAGGTCTTCGGTTCAAGTAACTCAAAAAAAGAAGATGTTGACAAAATACGATGTCCAGGTCTTAATGGAAAATGGTGTCGAATCTGTTGTTGTGCCAGATGAGATCTTTAGAGATTCATCTCCCTTATGGGAGGACTTTCTCATTGGTCGATTCTTAGCAACAGCTCCTAATGTGGCTAAGATACACGCAATTGTCAACAAGATCTGGGCTCTCGGAGATCGAGCTCAGATGATTGACATTCAAGTCATCAATCCAACAACAATGAAGTTTAGGATTAAAAATCCAGTAACTCGAAATAGAATACTTCGCCGAGGAATGTGGAACTTGGCGGAGATCCCAGTTGTGATGTCAAGATGGTCTCCATTTGCAGAAGACGCTCTACCAGAAGTTAAGGAGATACCCATGTGGGTGCATCTAAAAAACGTACCAATGAATATGTACTCGTGGAAGGGTTTGAGTTTCATTACAAGTGCGGTTGGAACTCCAGACCATCTTCACCCAGAAACAGCACAATGCTCAAATTTCAAAGTTGCCAAAATCTTCGTCAAAGCAAATCTCTCGAAAGAACTTCCAAATAAGATGAATTTCAACAACACAGAGGTGGAATTCTACTACCCATGGCTTCCCCCACGCTGCTCCTAATGTGGTAAATGGGGACATCTAAATTTTGTATGCTTGGCTATGACAGAATCACGAGTTCAAACTACAACACCTCAAACTGTTTCGGATTGCAAAACTTTGATAAATGCGGTGGAAAACAAGACTGAAAACAGAGCTGAGCCAAGCGGAAGTATCACCAAGCTCGCTTTGGTGGTTCCGACTGAAGAAGCAGCAAAGGAAACTCAGACAACAGGTTCCGCAAATCAGGAAATTGAGGAAGGGGAATGGACACAAGTATCCCCAACAAAAGTCGGTAGGAGCCCGAACAAATCTGCACAAAACCTTGAATATGGCAGGGTCTCGATCCTCTCGAATTCGAGATATACCATACTACAGGAAGATGGGCTCGAAGAAGATAAATCCATAGGGGGTACAGAGAAGATAGGGGTGACAGACCCGGTGGAGAAGAAGACAAAGGAAGCAGATAATAAATCGACAATAGTTTCTTCAAGTAAGGACGTTGAGGAAAAATCTGTTTCTAATGCTATTAGCTTATTTGAAGATTTGGAGGTCACAACAAAAATTGGTAATGCTTGCAACAACAACGATGACCACAAGCTCTCTCCAAAATTCATTAGCAAAGTAGCCAAGGACAAAAATCCGGGCGTTTCAACAAGAAGGTCCGCTCGAAATAATCACTAATGTCGAGTTTCTTCTGGAATATTCGTGGATTCAACAAACCATCAAAACACACAGTAGTTCGAAGATGGCTAAAGAAGCATTCCTTTCAATTTGGTTGTCTTTTGGAGACTCGAGTCAAAGCAACAAATTCGGAACGCATTGTCTCCTCGGTGTTTAGAAACTGGTCTTTTATCTCAAACTACGACTCTCATCGTTTGGGAAGGATTTGGGTGGTATGGAACCCAAAGGTGAGAGTTACTCCTTGTTTTACAAGTCAACAGATGATTACTTGCTCGATTCTTTTAGATGGAGCAGATGAAGAGTTCTTTTGCTCTTTTGTTTATGCTTCAAACTTTATGGAGGAGAGGAAGGAACTGTGGGCAGACCTACGACATCATCAGGATACATCGATGCTAAGAAACAAGCCTTGGGTAATAATGGGAGATTTTAACGAAATTTTGGATTGCGAGGAGCACTCAAACTTCAGCACTTCTCCGTCTATCCCGAATGGAATGCGTGATTTTCAGGACGTGGCGCGATACTGTTCATTATCTGACATGGCCGCTCATGGCCCCCTATACACTTGGTGCAACAAGAGGGATGATAATCTGATTTGCAAAAAATTAGACCGAACCTTAGTCTCCAACAATTGGTCAGCCTCTTATCCAAATGCTTATTGTGTATTTGAGCCAGGTGGATGCTCTGATCACCAACGATGTAGAATCCAGATCATCAAAGATAAAGGAAAGGTTCGTCGTTCATTCCAGTTCACGAATGCTTTAATAAGTACACCTGACTTTATGCCTTTGGTTGCATCGTTCTGGTCAGAAACAAGGGAGTTATTCAAATCAACTTCTGCAATATACCGTCTCTCAAGGAAATTGAAGGCCCTAAAGAAAACTCTAAAAGAACTAAGCAGGAAGCAGCTGAGCAATCTTCAACAACGAACAAAAGAGGCATTCGACGAGCTATGCAAAAAACAAGAAAATACGTTGTCAACTCCTTGTCAAGATCTGATGGAAACAGAAAAAATTGCTTATAGAAGGTGGCATCTCCTAGCCGACTTGGAAGAAAGATATCTAAAACAAAAATCAAAGTTGCATTGGTTGGAGGTGGGAGATGGGAATAATAAATACTTTCATGAAGCAGCAAAGGCAAGAGAGGCAAGAAACTCAATAAGAGAGATCCAAAGGGTGGATGGTTCTATAGCAGAAAATCAAGAAGAAATAAAAACAGAAGCAGTGAAATTTTTCCAAAGCTTGCTATCACAGAAACCGGCCATTCTAATGGAGGTAAACACATATTACTTAATTGATCTGCTTCAGTTCCAATGCAGCGAAACAGAGGGCAATATTCTGGGTAAAGAGATCACGGAGGAGGAGGTGAAACAAACTTTGTTTGCAATGAGTTCATACAAATCTCCAGGACCAGATGGGTTTACCTGTGATTTCTTTAAGGCGGCTTGGACAATCGTGGGGAAAGATTTCTTAGTGGCAATTCTATCATTTTTTGAAAAAGGCTTCTTACCGAAGGGGATAAATTCCACTATCCTCGCTCTTATACCGAAGAAAGAGGATACAAAGGAAATGAGAGATTACAGACCAATATCATTATGCAACGTGATCTACAAGGTAATCTCGAAGATCCTTGCGAATAGATTGAAACAATTACTTCCGAAATTCATTGCTCCTAATCAGTGTGCTTTTGTGAAAGACCGTCAGTTGATAGAAAATGTTATCCTAGCGTCTGAGCTGGTAAAAAACTACCATAAGGACTCAATCTCAGCTAGATGTGCGGTTAAAATAGACATTGCAAAAGCTTTTGATTCAGTGCAATGGCCCTTCCTCTTATCGACTCTAAGGGCACTGAATCCCGGAGAAGTATATTCATTGGATCACACTGTGTATAACAACCCCCTCTTTCTCGGTCAAGGTTAATGGGGAACTCTCTGGATATTTCCAAAGCACTAGAGGCCTTAGACAGGGTTGTGCCCTTTCTCCTTACCTATTCGTCATTTGTTTGAATGTTCTCTCCAAATTGCTGAACAAGGCAGCGTTAGATAGGAAATTTGGCTATCATCCGTATTGTCAAAACCTTAAGCTCACCCACCTTTGTTTTGCTGATGATATCATGATTTTTTCAGACGGGAAAAGACGCTCATTGGAGGGCATTCTAAATGTTTTCAAGGAATTCTCGCAGATATCGGGCCTGAGCATTAGCCTAGAGAAATCAACAGTCTTCTTTGCTGGAATTGAGGCAGAAAAAAAGAGGGAGATAATGAATCAGTTTTCTTTTGACATGGGAAGCTTACCGGTACGTTATCTGGGTCTCCCTTTGCTGACTAAAAGGATGACAACGAATGATTACACACCGCTGTTGGAAAGGATTCGATCTCGGATCAGTTCATGGACATCAAGATATTTATCTTTTGCGGGAAGATTTCAATTAATCACCTCAGTCATATGGAGTCTTACCAATTTCTGGATGTCTGCTTTTAGGCTCCCAAAAGCGTGCATTGATGAGATAGACAGCCTATGCGCAGCTTTCCTCCGGTCAGGTCCAGATCTAAACACAAGAAAGGCTAAAATATCTTGGAAGGACATTTGTAAACCAAAAGAGGAAGGAGGATTGGGTTTGAGATCACTGACGGACGTAAACAAGGTATCCTGCCTCAAATTGATTTGGCGGATTCTGCACACAAAAACTTCTCTTTGGGTTAATTGGATTCACATGTATTTGATTCGACAAGCGTCTATTTGGTCTATCAAGGAAACAACTACTCTAGGCTCATGGATATGGAAGAAGCTCTTAAAATATAGAGATGTTGCGATCAAGTTAACGAAGGTTGGCGTTCACAATGGCGCAACAACAGCCTTTTGGTACGATGATTGGACACCGCTTGGTCCTCTTCTGAAATACACGGGTTTAAGAGGATGCATTGATATGGGTATTGGCATCAATTCGACGGTCGAAAATGTCCTACTAAATCATCGACGGCGTCATCATCGAGTGGATATTCTGAACAAAATTGAGGATGTTATCCAAACACAAAAGGCAGATCGTAAACATCATGAACAAGACAGTGTTCTTTGGCGTTGGGAAGGGGAAAAATTTAAATCAACTTTCAGTTCTAAGATGACTTGGAAACTTATACGAAATCCACAACAGGATCAAGAATGGTACAAGGGAGTTTGGTTTAGGTACGCAACACCTAAATTCTCTTTTATTTGTTGGCTAGCGATGCACAATAGATTATCAACGGGTGATCGAATGGTTGCTTGGAATATGGGAGCAACACGAACGTGCATCTTTTGCCAATGTTTGGAAAGTAGAAATCATCTATTTTTTGAATGTCCCTACTCGGTGGAAGTGTGGACTGGCCTAACGAAAACTCTGATGGGGATTACCTTCACAACTCGGTGGGAAGACTTAGTGAACATCATCACGAACTCAAACGACGACATGATCAAAAGGCTCATTATCAGGTATCTCTTTCAAACCACTCTCCACACAATATGGAGGGAACGTAATGAAAGAAGGCATGGAGAAGAAAAAAAAGAAGCAAAAATCTTAATCCGACTCATAGACAGGCAAGTTCGAAATCGTCTTACTTCTATACGAAGACTGGGCGACGGGAGATATGAAGCAGGAATGCAAATTTGGCTTGCAACTCGATAAACACAATCTCAAAATTTCAATCTTTTCTTTGTTAATGTTTTTGTAACATTTAATGTAAAAACGATGTTTTTTTTGGATTTGAATTAATTTAACATTTAAATTCAAAAAAAAAAAAACAAATCATTTTCCTGAAGAACAAAATAAACAAAAACAGATTCAGTTTACTTGTAACACAAGAAACAATCAAATTGTCATCAAATTGAAAGTATTTTGTTTCGTTTCTCACCTGAAGCCAAGATGGGACGTTGCTACGGTAACCGGTGGCAAGAACAACGGCGTCGAGATCTAATTTCTCACCGTCGACGAGTTCCACTTGGCGACGAGAGAACCGTTTGATCCCAGGGACGATATCTACCTCGCCGGATTTGATTTTCTCCATAGCTCCGATGTCAAGCACTGGAGTCTTCCCTGTGACGATCTTGAGCTCCATTGGGCCCATCTTGGGCCTTTTTAGCTCATACTTTGTCAAGTTTCCCAAAATCAGCCATGCGAGAATCCACAAAAGCTTGTCTACTAGCCATACAGGTAGCCACTTCATCAGCATCATCGAGATTTCGAAACTCGATTTTCCTAAAATCTCCCTCGGTAATACATGAACCTGATCAAATTTCAAAAAACCCAATAACCAGATTAGCTTAAAGCTCGAAACTTTATTAAAATAAATCGGAAAATTAAGTTTAAAGTTCGAATCTTTATTCACTTCCGGGGGGGGTAAAAATTTGTAAATTTAAGTTTAAAGTCGGAAACTTTGAATGTATAACTTACCGAGCTACGAACAACCATGGAGGGATTAGCATTGTGATTTGCGAGATCAAGTGAAACTTCCATGCCGGAGTTTCCACATCCGACGACAAGAACACTCTTTCCTCTATATTTCTCGCCGGATTTATACTCACAAGAGTGGATCACCTCGCCGTCGAACTCCGTCGTGAGCCCATCGATCTCCGGAGCAACTCTCTCCGCGTTTTCTCCCGTCGCCACCACAAGCCACCGGCAGATATACTCCATCTCCGACCCGACCACAGGGGAGGAAGACGACGACGTCGTTGTTGCCTTGATTCGCCAGAGACCAGTGGTATCGTCGTACCGAGCGGACTGAACACACTCGTTGAACTGTGGGCTAATGTCGAATCGGGTAGCGTAGGACTCAAGGTAATCGATGAACTGCCGTTTTGTTGGGTATTCCGGGTAGTTTTCCGGGAAGGGCATTTTGGGTAATTGACAAACTTTCTTGGGTAAATGAAGTTTGAGTCTGTCGTAAGTTCGTTTCTGCCACAATGAAGCTATGCACTCTGCTCTCTCCAGTACCACAAAGGGCACGCCTTGCTCGCGGAGGCAAGCCGCCGTGGCTAGCCCCGATGGGCCGGCTCCAACGATAACCGGACCGTTAACCCAAATGCAGCGTCTTCGGTCGGAGAAATCTTCACTTTCCATGAGTCTAAATATGTTCTCCATTTCTAGGGGTGAGTTTGATCGAAATCGATAAGATATGTAGTGAAAATTTGAATAAGGTTTAGGTAAATTTCAGGGAGTTTTTGATCGAAATGAAATAATTGGTAGTGAGAGGTTTTGTTTTGTTTGTTGATCGAGAAATGAGATGTTTGGGAATGTGTTTGGAGGTAGAAGGGAGTGGGTTTGTTTATATAACGGACGAACTATGAGGAAGCTGCATGTGATTTGCGCATTCTAAGGTTAGTTTTTAGCAATTAAATAAAATACAAAAGCTCTTCAATAAGTGTGGCTAATTAAAATGTAATAGTTAATTTAGGTTTCCCATTTAATCATATGCTTTTGCTTAAATTGCGAATTAGTTTATTATTTACGTTTTTTTGTTATGGAATCATTCGATTCTTTTCTTCAAAGTTGCTGATGGGACTTTGATTAGGGTATCTCATAACAATCCATAATCATATGCCCCGTTTTATTAGTATAATATAATTTAGTCGGTGATGATTAAAATATAGTTGCTTTAAGATATATCTCTATATATTTATATATATAGAGATCGTACTTAAATATATACTTGATTATATAGCTTTGAATATTACTCAGAGATATAGTTTAAAAATTTAATGATGTGAAAGGGTTATCAACTTGGCGCAATGGACCAATGATAATAATATACATCATCCAAATTGTTTTGATCGTATGGTCCTTCCCCATGAGCTTGTAGATGGCTTTTAATCGGAGAATAAAACTGAAATGTGAAAACTACTTGTGATATAGATATATAGAAATTACAATATGTATATATTATAAGTGTCAAAATGATCGAACTAGTGTGAGAATATCCCATATCGGAAGTTAGGAAGGACCTTGAATAGTATATAACGAATTTGGACAAATCCATTCATTGCCAATTGGTTTTGAGTTCGAAACGCAGGAAACTTAACATGGTATTAGAACCCGAACACACGCTGCCCAATCCGAACCGAAATTGATCCGGCCCATCGAAAGAGGCCCGATCGATCTTAACCGAAATCAGTCCGACCCGAATTAGGCCGGCCGATCTAACCCGAAATTAATCCTATGATGGAATATTGTCGAGATTAATGGCTATACGGGCCATTATCTCGAAGAGGCGTGTGAGAATATCCCACATCGGAAGTTGAGAGGGACCTTGAATAGTATATAATGGATTTGGGTCAATCCACTTATTGCCAATTAGTTTTGAGTTGGAAGCCCAGAAAACTTAACAACTAGGTTAAGGTCGGTNAACCCCAAAGTTCAATTCCTCGATCTTCGTTTGATTTCTCTGATTAGAGAAAAGACGTTAGTATTGAATGAAGACATTAATTTACGATCTGGTAATTTCACGTATTGAATGAAAACACGTTCTGGAGATAGAAATCTATATGGAGATCTACCATCAAGAGTCAATTGCTGCAACTAGCCATTACATGGAGATCTACCATCTATATCTTATTTTAGTGTTTTGTGTCTTTTAGTTATGTACAAATTCATATTTGCGTAGTCTTGGTTTCTGCGTTTGGTTTGTTTGGGTTTGTCTATTATTGTTTAAACGTGTCTACACTTTTAAGCTTATTAGTTCTATTTTAATCAGAAAATATGTAATGATTTATCAGATTTCGGTTTCTTTCTCCTCTGCAGATCATACTCATCACCAGAACGTGATTAAGAAGCTTTAACAAGCGGCTGTCGCACATGTAGCTGAAGCTAAAGATGATGAAGACGAAACTGCGAGAAAAGGAGCCGCATAAGCAGAGGCAGAGTCAGCCTGGTGCTCTATGCCTTCTACAAGAGGTAATACTAATGAGTTGTTATTGTGTTTTGTACTTCCATCTTTCTGCATTAATTATCATTTTTATCAATATTTCTCTTTTAAATGAAATTTTGATTTATACATAGCAGATTCTTTATTTTTTCTGTCTCAATTTTTGGGCATTACATTTGGATAGAAGATAAGTGGTGATGTGAGCTACTATGCTTCAGGTTGAGAAGATAAGCTCGTGCTGGATATTGGTCGTGCTGCTCTCAGACACCTTGATTCGAAGTCATATATTCATGATATAATTTTATCTATGGCACTTGCTGAGGTAAGATCAAATGAACGAGGGAACTACTTACCAGCTTCCACTAACCCTCTGAATTTCTTCTATTTCTAATATGATTTTTCCATGAAGTGTGCAATCGCCAAGGCTGCTTTTGAGGCTAATTGATATATCATGGTTTTTACCCCTTTTAAGCCATGATATAGGTCCATTTTATAGAGTCTTTATACTATTTTGTAGTGTTTTAGAGTATTTTACAGGTTTTAGCACGTTTGGAGCATAATTGGAGATATTGGAGCTTTTTGAAGCATTTTGGAGCAAAACAGAAGTTCGTGTAACTGAGTACCCGATTTGAAGCCCTTGTATCGACTGACACCACCTGGTGTCGATCGATACTGACATCATGAAGGAAGGAAGCACGTCACTGCCCGAGTATCGATCGATACCACTCAGGTATCGGTCGATACCGTCGTCCATGGGGAAGGAAACGCGACTTTTATGAAGAGTTGAAGAATTGCAAAATTGCCCAGAAGACTTCATTATTTACAATTTAACCCAAAACGTGTTTTAACACTATAATTAGGTTTTTGAGCCACTTTTGTTAAAAAAAAGCTGGATTTGACTTCTGTTCTACTTTGGTTTTTGGAGAGACAACTCTGAACTCCTATTTTCTTATTTGATTTCTTTGATGATATATTCAATCATGTTTATTGTTTCAATCTCCATGTCTGAGTAGATCCCTTGTTAGGTTCAGGGTTCTCATAAGGGTTTTCTCTGAATGTTAGGTTAATTGATTGATTAGGATTCACCATCTGAATTAGTTCTTCGCCTTAGGTTGTTCCCATAGCTAATTCTAGGTTGACGAATCTGGAACTTAGATCTTAGGATAATTGATTAGGCACGAGAGTGCGATTAATTACCTGATAGAACTTAGGTGAGAAAAATAACTATTCGCAAAGAGATTTGGTTTAGTTGTTTTGTGAACAAATCGAACTTGGAATAAAAGCTGGTTTAGACTTTAGGATTCGCAAAGAGATTTGGAATTCTAGGATTTAGACTTAGATAGTTTTCGCAACGAGAGTTGGTTAGCTATACTTTAGTGATTTGAGTTCAAGAACTGCGCTAAATCTGAATCATGTTAGTTAGTTTATCTACATTCATTGAATTCCTGAGAAATACCCTGAGCCTATCTTCTTTCCTATTGATTCACAACTCGTTTAATTTACGTACTTGTTTTCAATTACATCTTTCTGGTTTAGCTTAATTCGAATCTACATAATCTATTGCGTGATATTCTGAGTTCTTGTGTTCGACCCTTACGCTTACTACAACAACTGCTTTAGTACTTTTAGGGTATTAATTTGAGCATATCACTAATAAGGTCTCTCAAGGATTTGAATTAAGCTCTTGCTCGTGCCCAATGTTTTATGAAGAGTAAAGTTACTCTTGCGAAACTTGCATTGTTGACATAGGTAATAGTTGTTCTACTGTCTTGATAATTTTATATTGAAGAGTCATTAGAGGATCTTGCACCACTATGCATACTGGATCTACTGTGCCTGCGTTGCTTGCCAGAAAATGCAGAGAGGAGGCGAGGTGCAATTGCTGCGCTACGTGAGCTGCTCAGACAGGGCCTTGATGTTGAAGATTCATGTCAAATTCAAGACTGGCCATGCTTTTTGAGCCAGGCAATTAGCAGGGTATTGGCCACATAAATTATTGATCTTATTCCATGGGATTACGTGGCCATTACACGGAAAAATAAAAAATCACTCGAATCCCACAATCAAAGAGTGGTAATTGATTTCAACTGTTTCTACATGGTGTTGGTTTATCGCTGTTGGATTTTCAAGCAAGCAAAATGATATGGTATCTCTCATTTTCTTTCCTTTTTTTCTCTATTATACATGTTTATAAAGCATAACATTCAATATGCTTGTGTAGATTAATAAAGCAAAAACTATATGCGAATGTCTCATAGCGTCATATGGTGTTGATCTGAAATTTGAGGAAGCTTTTTGCTCATTTCTTCTAAAACATGTATTTTTCTCTCTTGTATTTTTTATACTTTTTCCCTTTTAACTATGTTGTTGCATCTTATTTACTTCAAGTTCATTTGCTTCGAAAGATCCATGCGTTGTACATTTAGTTAAGTGCTACTGGACCTACATGTTGGATAACACAGGGTTCCGAGGTAGAGGCCCTAAAAAAACTTAAGCACTTGGAATGAAATTAAGACTATGCGGTTCCTAATTCGATCTTGGGGAAAGAGTCGAGAAATACTTCTGCTACTCCAACACTGGTAAACCTTAATATTTTTTACCAAAATTTTGTGTCCATTTGTTGCTAGCACTAGAGTGGACGTAATAATTCCTTGACTTATGGTTCTCCCCTGCTATGCCGTAAATGGCATGATCAACCTTATGAGTGAGGTTGAGATATGTTCTTAGGCACTGACTGAAACAATGAAAATACAGATAAGTTGAGTGGGTAATAGTAAAATTCATAGAATCTGCTTTAACAGCATTGTGCAATCCTGCCGTCTACTGTCATTTTTGTTGTTTGTATATTCCTACTGTAAAATTCATAGAATCTGCTTTAATTGATGTTGATCAACTAATTTTTGTTTTGTTTTGTTTTTCTTATTTTTAAAAGGGAGTTTGGTTGATGATCAAACACAAAAGATGAACTTTTGAAAAGGTTAATTTTAAATAATTTTTTGATTGAAGTTAATTCCATAAACCTAATGCTCTTATAATTGCTCTAATGTTATATGTTTATATTTCTCACTTTGGTATAAAATTAAAATTCCTGATTTAGTATTTTGTAGACAACATGTTTTGTAAACATACACGATTTACGAGTTTGGGAGCAATCTCTCGATGGTGCAACAACAGTTTCCTTACAGGTCGCGTCAACAGATGAAGCTCAAGTTGGAAGAACGAAAGTATCCATTGGAGCTTAATGATGCTATATGAAGTCGCTCAAAACGTGAGATTCTCTCTCCTATATATATATCAATTGAGCTTATTTTCTTTGGCAAGGCAAAACTTTTTTACCAGAAAATATGTAATGATTTATCATATTTTGGTTTCTTTCTCCTCCGCAGATCATACTCATTACCATAACGTGATTAAGAAGCTTCAACAAGCGGCTGCTGCACGGGTAGCTGAAGCTAAAGATGATGAAGATGAAACTGCGAGACAAGGAGCCGCAGAAGCAGAGGCAGAGACAAATGATGTTCCGAGAAAGTAAGTATTTGGTACTTTGCTCATTTCATCGTACACGCATTGGGGTTTCTCCAATGCAGCTTGAAAAACCGTTTTTGTGGCTTGGTTTTGCTTTTGTTTGGATATTCCACAGTCCACCACACTTACCTTTTGCGGAATCTACCTTAAAATACTCGGTTTTGAGTATCTTGTATAGACGGTTTGTAGATTCATCCCAAAAACTGTTTTTTCCTTTCTCTTGGTTGTGTTTGACAGTTTGAGTAACATTGAAAATCATATTTTATGCCATGTTTTATCCTTGCATTTATGTCTCACATTTATGGTTTGCATATTTAACCTTGCATTTTATGCTCGGTTTTATCCTTGCATTCATGTTCTTTTCCTAATCCGGTTTTGTTCGTGCCAACTGGTTTAGTTTACTCAAAAGCCATTCCAGAAAACGATCATTCTTAATTTTAACTTTGTGATTTTTGCAGGAGGAAACGGAGAGAGGTGGTGATGCTGAACTTGAAGTTAAGGAATCAGATGTTGCATAAGCCAAGAACGATCAAAGATCCAACTGTGGAGATGATGATGATTACTGGGCTTCGTATACAAGTGATATTTAGGATTTAGCTAGTCAAAATCAGTTTGTTAACCTAAAATGTATATTATCGTCAATACATTATGTTTACAAAATAAAAGTATTTGAATTCCTGGTTTAAAATTTAAAATGTATATTAGCGTCACTACAATATGTTTACAATATGGTTATCAAGTGATTAAGGGTACACAAATAAAATTATAATTTTGTTGTCTTCGTATATTTACTTGCGTTTGATCTCAGACTCTCAGTATATGGGTGAATAGGGTTAACGATCAACTGCATAATTCTTTACTACATATAAGTGTTATGGCTTATCAAATAAATAAGGTGATGCTATTAGTAGGTAACTGTTAATAAAATTCATAAATATATATTTGCTAATTGTCTTCTCTGTTTTTTTTCACCATTTGCTAACTGTCTTTGTTTATTTGAATGTTGAATCCATCATGTTTATATTTTGTAGGGTCTGCTCAATGTCAATATTGAATAGTTTTTTTTTTTTTTGGTATTAGGGTTTTCGGGCTGTGCTCCGCATGCTTTGGTTGAGTCGTCGCGTCACACCGGTAATGTTTGTTAGTTTTCTCATTGGAATTGAATTGGTTCCTTCATATTACAACTCATTGTTTATATGTCTTGCGCCTTCGGTCTAATATAGTTCATGGTAATTTTTAATATTTTTGATGCATCTAATATCTTCGTTTGTCGTGTTTTTTTGTTTCTTTTATCGCAAGTGTTTTGATACGTTTTCCATGTGTATTTATTTAGTTTTCCGTTTTGTTTGCTGATGAGTTTTGAAAAACTTTTTCAGTACAAGAGACTTCGACGATTGGCCTTGATTCGCTTGGTTCTACGGTGATGTCTTGTGATTTTCATGATCAAATCCCGTTGCTTATGTCGGCCTTTGAAAGGTTTGGTTTCGATCAAGCTGGTGATCGTCTCCCTCTCAATCTGCTTTGTTCGTATAACGTCCCTTACGTCTTCCCTAATAGTATTGGTACCCTACTTAATTTTATTTCCTTTTTAATAATGTAGCATGTCGTTGGATGTAATACTTTGATTGTCTTACTTTGTTTTGCATGGCGAATTCATCCACTTTGTAAGGGGTGTTATGGATTCGCGTACCATACCGTGTGAGTTACAACAGAGATATGGATCAACGAAATTGGGTTTTAGAGTCTTCGGGTTTGGTATATTGTATTCGGACCCATCATGTGATAGTGAATGGGACGTTCGATCGGGTTGGTGGGTTGTTCGATGGCGTATGTGGGATGTTACTGGTAATATATGTATTTTGTATTTTTCTAGGTTACCTTGAATAAGGCCTAAACGATAAGGGGTTACAAAATTAATTCAAAAGGTTATTCCAATATTGCTTAACTTTTTTTTTCAATACCTCTTTGTTCTTTTTGCCTTTTGGTTTGGTTGATTTGATAAATCTAATCTTTTGACTGTATCTTATTTTATAAAAGGTAAGGTAGAAGATTATCTTGAAACGTAGGAAAGTAATGAGTCACAAAGATACTTCTAATAATTATGATTTTTTTTTTTTTTGGTTTTTATAGTTCGGTATCGTTAGTTTCTTGTTGATGTTTTAGTTTGGTGTGATTATAGTTTTGAGGTTTTATTACTATTTGTTTATTTTAAAATTAATTTAGGAAACAAAACAAGGGTGAAGAATGGGGATCGAAGCTCACTTCACATGTCAAATAAATAAGTGATTCTCAAAATATTTGAAATTAGTGTCGTTGCGTAATTATTTTTGTTTGACATGTCTTCTGCATTTATAACAATAAATAAATGTATAATAAAAATGATAGTTTTTTATGTGAATAAGGAGGTGACCGGGAGAAGATCGAGCAAGGATGAGATATATAAATTATGACAAAGGTCTTTGGCCAAACCTGATATGGATTTGTGAGATTGATTGAGATGATGACAATGATGAAGAATAATAATAAGAAAGAAGAATAACGACAAAGAAGAAGAAGAGAAAACCCTAGAAGAAGAAGATAAAACTTTAGAAGAAGAAGAGAAAAAATGAAACCTTAGTGACACTCTAGATAGCTTGACCGCAAAAATTTAGACCACAAAAGAAGAAGAAGATGCACATCAAGCGTGTATTGTCAAGGGCATAGAAGAAAGAAAACAAGAAGATTTGAAAACATGTAATTTTCTTTTGATCGAAGAAGAATTTATTATTTGTGTTGGTGAGACTGGTGAGCAGCATTAGGCTGGTTCGACCATGGATGTTGTGGCTGTACTCACAAAAACAATGGGGTATGTATAATGTCCAACACCTTTATTGAGAGTACGAGAAATTCCTTCATTTTGTTGAGAAATCTTTTGATGTCACTCAACAATCGACCACGTATCTCAGTCATTTTGTTTCCCATAATCTTTTCTCATATATTCAAGCACATAATGTTTTTCATACATGGTGCTCTCAACTAAACACGCTTAAGATCATCGTGTTCTTTGATTCATCTTCTTTTACGGTATGAGTGTATTTTGTCTTTGATTTTAGATGTACATCATTGGTATTTGTGGTGGAAGCTATGGTTTTGCTATCTTTTCCTCATTTTCTACAAAATGAGTAGTTTTTAAATTCTATAACAAGCATGAAAATTATTCATAACAGTTTATGGGGTTTTTGAACTCAGAAAATATCGAACTCTGGGGGTTTTGGATCATGAACTCATTATCGTTTTACTGCTGAATTTTTTTTTTTTATTGTCGGCAGGTCTCCGACGACTGATTATTCAGGTGGTTACCCATATGATAGGATGAAGAATGGCATGGATACATTAATAAAAAAAGACAGAGTATTTCTTAAGGAAATTTCTTTCTCTCTAATGGCAATTGGTTAAAAAAAATTGACTAGAATCTAGGGTAATATGAAATTTTTGATTGAATTGGAGTTTGCTACATTTCTTTCATGTACATAGACGTTCTTATTCATTTGAAAAGTGATTTAATTTAATTATTTTGTTTTGCTGCAGAATTTCATTGCTTTGGTCATGTATATTGTTGGGATTCTTTTCGATTATCATGGCTTCTCTTATAAGAAATTACTGAAATGTTGGTATTAGTTATTTCAAGAAAATTCCTTATTTTCCACGCCATTTAAATAATATAGATGGTTTTGCTGAGATTTATTCTAACGTATTGTTTTGCATATACATGAATTAAAGAAGAAACCTCAAAGAGAAGTCCATGGAAAAGTTTAGAGTAGAGAAAATTTTCACAGAATGTCATGAAACTTAAAATGTTCTCTTGATACACTATTTTGGTGTTTCTCATGGTCGTGGAGTATTGATTTATGCATGAACATGAATGGTTTCCAAAAGCAATCCATCCTCATAGCTTAAAAGGATCAACAAAAGCGTTATAAACATGAATTTCGGAAAAGTATAAGAGCTTAATATCTCTAAGATGAAAAAGTTTGTTGTGTTTGGTTTTGACATAGTCAATGCAATTTCCATGTTTATGAAATCTCAAATCACATTGTTATGTGTTTCTGCAGTTCACTAATTTACTATATGAACCAGCTTTGCAAGACATTAACTAAGTAAATTATCTCTTATTAAATTTATTTGTACCATTCTGTGTGGTGTCTATATATGTTGTAAATACAAGTAAAAGTAATGACGTCACATCAAATTTAAGTTGTTGAAAAATGTCTGACGAGAAGAGAATAATAAGGTCTATGAAACACTTAGTGACGATATGATTCAAGATTGACTTATTTTCTGTCTTCACAAAATAAAACAAATTGTTTAGAATTATTTTTTCCGAAAGATAAACAATTAAGGCTAAAAAAAAATAAAGAAATCAAATTGTGAACTGTAAACCAGTTTCTTAAAAAAGAAGGAGCAAGTGGGCCAGTGGTTGCCACACCTCTGCTGCCATCTTACCAGTGTCGAGTTCGACTCCACTTGTCCTCCATGTGTGGGGGTATTTGGTTATTTGGCCGGCCTGTTGTGGCTCAAAATGATGACAAAAAATACAGTTTCTTAAAAAAAAGTATTATCCATGCGCAATAAGGATTTTCGCTAAGATTTCGGTTAGAGACTTGCTATTTTTTATGGCAAAGATACTTGCTATTTTGGACTGTTGTTTTTAGGTTGGACGTCCCAAATTAGACGTTGTTCTAAGGATATGGAGTATAAGAAGAATAACGTTACTCCGAATCGCATGTATGTTGAAAAGAATACGAGTTTGATTGTGATAGGAATTTTTTTTAGAAGTATGGATGAATCTTTGAAATAAGATTGAGGATTTGCTGAAACTTAAAAAAGGTAAGAAAGAAGAAAAATGGTGTTGTGATGCAGTAACAGTGATGTAATGGGGGAGTGAAAAGTTGGTAAATAAGTAGATTTGTTGTTGTTGTTAAATCTTAAATTTTCATAGATGCTTTTTCCGATCAGTTTGGTGACTGATGAAGAGGAGGATCCATAGACGATCATGGAGGCACCAACTGAAGTGGAAGAGGATGGTTGTGTGTTCCTTCATAGTTTGTGATTAGTATGGACGTGTCTTCTGGACATCTTTGGACCTATAAACATGCATAGTTTAGAAAAGATAGTTAGATTATTTTTTTATGTGTATATTATCATACTATTATGTATGCATGTTAACAGACATATATATGATTAACACCCAAAAATATAATTGGATTTCGGGTGATCCAGTGGATGAAGTATCCAGTCGTGTAGTTGATAGGTCAAAGTTTTTGGTGTGAATGAAGTACAATAGTATATACGATCAAGCAAAAGAATGTACTTATGCAGATTTTCCATCCAATTTTGTTTGGCGTCTAAAGTCTAGATCATGGGAGTCAAGAAATAAAAGAAAAAGTAATCGGAATGATTACATAAGTGCCTTCCACGTTAGGTTAAATGTATTATTTGAGGGTTTTTCTCAATGTGGTAAAAGGTCCAACGTGTTTTGAGGATATAAGAACAGTACGATGTACCCAACGTTCAAGGAAGCATGCTATGCATTGCATTTATTTGGACGATGAAAAAAATATATTGAGGCTATCAATGAATCAAGTCATGAATAAAGAATGGCATGAATACATTAATAAAAAAAGAGAATTAAAAAATACTTAACATGTTAGTTTAAGACTATTGTTGTTTTGATTGTGACTAGATACTCTTATAGAAAGTTTATAAGGACTGATCATTAGGGTTCATCGTACTGTGCCACAAGAAAATATATACTTCAGAAGTTAGGTTCCGATGATGAGTAAGCCTTGTTTTGAAACGTTGGATAGGAGCATGCGTGTCGTGCTAAAGTGTGATAAGCCATTCGGAGGTAAGGTTATCGTATTTGGTGGAGATTTTAGAAAAATATTGCCGGTTATCCCCGATGGATCTAGGGTGGAGACAGTTCTTGCTGCTCTTAATTCATCAGTGCTTTGGAAGGGTTGTAAGGTTCTAAAGCTTACAAGAAACATGAGGCTTCACGCGGGGCTTAGTGATCGTGATGCAGAAGATCTAAATCTTTTTTGGCGTGGATTTTGAACATTGGAGACGGTAAGGCCACTTTGGCCGAGTCTAACAGTGGTGAGTCTGAAATCAAGATTCATGAAGATTTGTTGATAATGGGTTGCGACGATCCTATTAAATCAATTGTGAGAGAGATCTACGGAGATTCGTTTGCCAGGAGAACTGATCCTAAGTTCTTTTAAGGCGAAGGCTATATTGGTCCCACCAAACTTATATGTGGAGATGATTAATTATATGCTACCGCAATTACCAGGTAATAGTGTTATGTTTCATGTCTTGTATTGTGTCATAAGTATTTATATATGTTTATGTGTTGCCTTAACTGTAACCATGTTGTTCATTCGGTAAGTGATGAAAAAGTCTATCTAAGTTCTGATAGTACTAAGACTCCTTACACAAGTACTACATATAACATGATTTACACGCAAAAGTTCCTAAACAGTGTCAAGACTTCTGAGCTGCCTAACCATAAGTTGGCATTGAAGGTTGGTGCTCCTATAATGTTGCTCATAAACATTGATCCAAAGGGTATATTGTGCAATTGAACACAATTGATAGTTACTCATATGGCTAATCATGTTATCGATGCTAGGGTTATTACAGGAAAGTTTCAAAAAGGTCTCGATGATAGGGTCTTGATACCTAGGATGTTCGTTTCTCCCACGGATACAAGGTTCCCTTTTAGGATGCTACGTCGACAATTCCTTATATCACTTGCATTTGCAATGATTATAAATAAAAGCCACGACATATCACTCTAGAAAGGGTGGGTTTGTTTTTGCCAAGGCATGTCTTCTCTCATGGACAGCTTTACGTTGCCGTTTTCAGGGTTACTTTGAGGAGTTGTTTGAAAATCATCATCACAGACAAAAATGGAAAGCCACAAAAGAAAACCATGAATGTTGTCTACATAGAAGTTTTCAAAAACCTTTAGTTTGGTTCGTCGTTTGTTTTTGTTTATTTATTTATTTTGCTTTGTTCATTTGGAAAAACATGGATATGAGAATTCTGGTTGAATTTGCTATGGTTATGGTTCTCTATCTACCAGATTAGCGTAAAAAAATAACTATATGATCTAAATTAATGTTTTGGCACACTAGCATAAAATATTCATAACGATCATCCAAAGAAAGCATGTAAATATGTAATTTACATGATCATGAGGATTCTTAACAAAGTTTTAATCTTGCGGTATCACGAGGATTCTTAACAAATTTACATGATCATAAACATGTAATTTAGAATTGTGTATAGCATGTAACAAACTAATCAACCTCCTTTTTGGTTAAAAACATGTAAACATAGCATCTTGCATTAACCTCGCCCTGCGAATTCTTAACAAAGTTTTAATCTCAAGTCAACTACGACCTTATAGTAGTGTTTAAAGGATGTCAGATTTCTAGCTTTTTATAAGCTTGGTTTTTTAATACATACAATGCATGCAAAATAGAGTATTTGGGTGAGCTCACAAAGACTTGAAATTGTTTGTAAGCACTTTAGTTGTACTTTGGACAGTTGTGATAACCAGTAAAATATTCAATAAAAAATTCTTGTCCTTAGATAAAACTTGAATCGTTAGGAGTATGATTTGGCACAAAATACATTTGGCGATTGTATTCATTTTTGGGCGGTCGTTTTAATGTTCGTATCACCGCCAATATCGTCACCACCATCACTTTCTCATTTATCTTGACTGATGGTTCCTTGTAGCATGTGGACTCGAAAGAAGCGTCTAACCAAGGCCAAATGATCCATATTAGATAGCTCTTATTCTCTCTAGGTGGATATTAAAAATGGTTGTTCCGGTACCACCTCATAAACATGAGCCAATCACATCCTTATTGAAAGATGTTTGTGCGAGATTAAGGCTAAGAAACGATCAAACATGAGAGTTATGATTGACGCATGTCTTTATAGTGTTATGGATGACTTATGGAATAAAAGTGGAGAAGGATAGCGTTTATAAAAGGTTCAGCCGGGTTCATCCTTATTACATACTCGGATATATGAATCCTAATGGATAGTTTTTTCGAATTCCTCTTCATCTATAGGTCATTTCGGATTTTCACTTTTGGATAACTAATTATGATAATCGATAAATAATGTATAAATTTAAAAATGTTTATAAAACCGACAAAAATATGTGATATGAAGCTATTAATCGATAAAACAAGTTGGTTAATCCGTATTCCTTTGTATAATTGTTTTTTTAAATACTGATTTCAAAATCTTTCGTAGATTTTTAGATATAAGCTAATGTAAAAATTCTAACATCCTACTTATTATGACACTGGAGCCCGCACAGGGTGCGGGCCATATCACTAGTTCTATTACAAATTTGATGATTATCAAACTCTCTGTAAAATATGTGATAATGATGAATAGTTGTACAAACAAACAATTCCACGACATAACTCTCTCCGTAACATATGGATCCACGATAAACAGTTTTATCTGCACTACACCAACAATAGATATTTACCTCTGCAACAGACGGTTCTGCTTGCATTACTCTAGAATCTCCGATAAAATCTAGAATCTTCGATAACCAAGTGATTGTAGTGGGTGGTTTCCTCTCCGTTGGAAGAGTCGTCATGCTGGTCCATGCCAGGGATCGACTCTCCATGGGATTGGAATTATCACATTTGCACGTGGTCAAATAGGGCATTAAAACTGGGCTGTGTCACTCCCACCCGGAAGATTAGTATGGGCCTGTTTGGGCTTGGGATTACTCCCGATGGACATAAAGCATCAAAAAAAAACAAAAAATTACATCGGTTAATCTGCAAAAAAACTGCATTCTCTAAAAACCGAACCCTAAATCTAGTGCAAAAACCTTTAAACCTTTGACCATTGGATCAAGAAACTTCCACAAACCAGATTAAAAAAAAAACAAAAACGATTTTAAGCTTAGTTTATTATTTCTGGATTATTTTGAATGCAACTACAGTAATTAGTTATTTATTTTCGGAAAAATATCAGTGAGGTAAATTGTTGTAACTATCTGATAAAAAAAAAAAAAAGCCGTGGCAACGCGTGGTTACAAGTGTGCAACCACGAGGCTTAGATGGTGAGCCCTGTGGGGGCTCAATATTGAACCACTTCCAACTCGTCTGCTGACTACCTAACCACGTCAAAATCAATTTTCAACTTTGTTAAATCTTATTTTGTAGAATTCTGTTTGTCCTTCATGGTATTATACTACTTTCTACGAATCTGCGATTACACGTTTTAAGAAATTTGAACTCGAAATGGAAAGGTTGGATTTTTTCTTCCTAGTTCTCTAATTTATTGAACGTAGTGGATATACGACGAGCGCAATATGATTGTTTATATGTTTTAAAGGTTTATTGCAAAAAAATGTGTCAGCGAGAGTACTTTTTTTTTGGGGCTAAAATCCTAGAATAGACGGAAAGAGGTAGATTTCACAAATATAGGTGGTTGGAACGTTATTTCTTTTCTTTATTTTTTGCTAAAAACTATTTGAATCAATAGGATATTAAATCGAACCCGTGACCTTCAAGGTCCTTACATTAGAGCATACCGCTCCTAACGTGAATCGAACCCGTGATCTTCAAGTTCCTTACGTTATCAGTAACTTAGAAGCTTAACCACTAGGCCACCTTAGCGTTGGTAACTCGTTAGAATTTAACATTATATTGCTAATGAGATGAGTTTTAACACGAACTATAAATGAGAAATGTCAAGTCATTCATCATTAATTGATTTTTAATTGATATGATTTCTAATATAGTATCATCAGTTGATCTTATGGACTGTTTTGGCCTTGTAGTGGTATTTTCAATAAGATACACGGTAACTGTCAATTCTCATCATGAAGGGACCTTTTAGAATTTCACATCGTTAATAAAATATGTTTTAGTTTAAAATATTAATGATGCTATTAAAAAATATATTCGACTTAGAAACTCACGATTATATAAATAACACTTAGAGCATATGCAGCGGTAATAACAACACTTCACGTGTCTTCCGCTTATTTTATTATTATTATTTTTTTTTTTAAAAACAAAATTGATTTTTTATTGTCGCGGCGAATCACGCCGCGACACGTGGCGATTTCGGAAAGAGTTAGTGTCTTCAACGAGACACGCTCTCATTGTTTCTTTGTCTCTCTCTTACTTTTCCAATTTTTTTTTATTTTTTTAATACTGAGACACCCACAAAATATCACCAATGCGGGTGCTCTTATGTCACTTGTGTAAACGTTATTTTGAAAACGATTGAACACACACATATGCTTTAAGAGGTTATCAAGATTTTGTTGAGAAAATGAGGTTTGTTTATGTTAGGATTGAACGCACACTTATATGCTTTAGAGATTATCAAGATTTTGTTGAGAAAATGAGGTTTGTTTATGTTAGGATTCCACACTAAAAAATGTAGTGAACTTAAATAATATAAACCAATTCGTTTATTGCCAATTTGTTTTGAATTAAAAATCAATAGAATTTAACATGATATTAGAACTCAGTTCGTTGGTCATGTTTTGTGAGTAGCCCGAATAAAGTTTATTAATGATTGTATAATGAAATTCATTTTGAAAGGGGTTGGAAGAGCTATCTTAAAATTCCACATCATAAATATGAAGAGACTTTAAATAATATATAAAAGATATAAACCAATTCAGTAGTTATCAAATATTTTTGAGTTAAAAATTCATAAAATTTAATATGGTATCTCGTATTTTTTCACACAAAAATATTATCCATTCAACGAAATTGATTAGGCGATAATTTCTTTTGAGTACGAATATTTTTAGGAGAAAGATCGATTTGGGCATTTGGATTGGCCGGTATATATCAATTTTAAATTGATGTTTTATGTCTTGTGATAATTGATTGACCTAGCTGGAATTACAATGGCCAAAATTTGTAAATAGGAATAATCGGATGACTTTAGTTTATCTTAAAAAATAAACATAAAGTTTGTTACTCTAGAAGACCAAACAAGATCTAGATGTGATTTGGACAAGGTTTTTGCGGGGTAAACTGGATTTAGTATTTGATTCTCAAGAGTGATTTTACAAGAACAAGAACAAAGAATTGCTAAGGGTTTTAGTGTAGAGCTTGTTGCGGGAAGAAGAAGTTGTTGGAAGTCCCTTGCTCTTTGCCCTTGTTCTTGTTTGATATTCTGAGATCGTGTTTAACGTTACCATTTACTCCGCCAGATTCACAATGAATGGTCTTTAATTCCGAGGTTCCGACCGTTACGTTTAGGCGCCTTAATTCACCGGTTTGAACGAGTATTTGGTCTCGTCGGGATTGACTAACAAGTCTGCATTTAATCCCATTGACCGTAAACTTCACCCCGGTAAGCCTTTCAGCTCGGCTCATCACCTCGTCAGCGCTTTTGAATTCGTCGAGCATTTTTACCATTTGGTTTATTAGACTTATTTTCCTAGGCAGATATATATCAATTTTAAATTGATGTTTTATGTCTTGTGATAATTGGTAATGCGTAAAATTAATGAAGCTAGATTAGATTGAATTTCACTAATCGGCCTTGGTTACTTTAGATAACTCTTTATATAGTAGATATATATATATATATATATATATATAAATCAATAGAAATTGAAATGTACAATTAATTTATTTTGTAATCTTAACTTTTGTAAGGTTCAATGATCATTGTTTCAGGTTTTTTCGTTCACTTGGGGCCAAGTCTCCTGTAATAAAAAGCACACAAGGCTAGAAGTCGAAAACCACGATGTGGGTGTGTTTTTCAATGATTCTCCGACGCTCAAGATAGTAACAAGAAAGAAGGAACACAAAGATTTACGTCGGAAACGGAGAAGAATCGTAAAACGTGGAAGAGTGAAAGTTATGGTGATTTCGGACTCTGAAAAATGATGGATCCGCATAATATCTAGACAAATATAAGTGAATAGTGACCATAAGTTTAGTCGGAATATTCAAGCCACAAGACTGAATATTCCTTGGAAAAGAGGTGATATCTCGTCTCTGAAGTTAAGAAAAGCTAAGTGTTTTGAGAGAAATCTCTAAGAGTGAGATGAAAAATCGGATCTCGCACTCTCGGGGAGTAAAGGTTGTATTTATAGAAAATACCTTACCCAGATTAGTATACCAGGTTATGTTGGTCCAGGTGGGTCAGACTATGGGTTGGATCAGGTATGGGGTACTCGAGTGCTTTTTCTACATATTTCATTTGTCGCTTATGTTTGCATCTCCGACAAAACAGGTTTTGCAGGCACCTGATAACACCGGTTTTTGACTATTTTTATGGATCACTTTCATATCTTTTTGCAGGTGTTTTAACTCCGTTATCAATAGTTTTCAGATGATTTTCATTGCTTTGAAAGACGTTTCAGGTAACTCGGAGTAAAAGAGTACATTTCGGACCAAAAGTACGTTTTTGGATAAACTTGGACCGTCAAAAGTCTTGCCATCATAGAAGGCCTTATCACCGTCTGATCATCACCAAATTTGGAGACAACAAAGTAGAAACAACCAGCTTTCAAATGCAATTGGATTGGGGACAATCCAATGGTTGGATCCTAAAATATACCGAAGCACCAAAGACCGACGAAGCTGCCGAAGAGCAGTCCACCGTGGGTTGAGGCATTCCAGCCAGAGCCAGAGGCCATTTCGCCACTCCTGGAGAGCATGGACCCGTGGTCAGACACTACTTCGCCACTCTTGGAGAGCACGGACCCGCGACCAGAGCATATTTCGCCCAAATCAAGTCGTTTCTTCACCCGAGGCCAAAACCGTCTTTTCCCGTCAAACCCTAACTCGACAAAACGAGTTTGAAGCCTATTTATACTTATTTTACATACTCAATTATAGAGAGAGACCAGAGAGATTAGTTTAGAGATTTTAGTCGCTTTATTTTGGTTTTTGCAAGACCTGTGCTCTTTACTTTCGAGATTGGTGGAGAGGTGCTCACCGGACTTCGTTCTTAAATTCATGAGGCTCCTTCATCAATCTCCTGCAATTTACTTAATCATGATTTTCATCTCATCTATGTGTGAGTAGTTTTATTGTTGGGTTTGAAGAGATTATCAAATGGGAATTTCATGTTCGATAAGGATTTTGTTCGGTAAAACCCTAGCCGATTTCTAGAGCTCTTTCTTATGGATTGTTGTTAATGCATGAATCTAGTGGGAACTAGTGATTGATTCTATGTGTTTAGAACCACGGGAGTGCTGAATCTAAACACCGAAAAAGTGCATCCATAAGAGTGTGCGCGTCGTAAGATACATGAGTATACTTACGGAGTGCCGTGAACATATGAACCGGCAAGGTCATCGCAAATCTTCCGCGCGGCTAGAGACGGAAGCTACTGGTCGAGCGTATAGATACGTAGGTGCGTAGGTTATACGAGAGTAAACTACGCCATTTTTCTATTCAGTTCGTGGAGGTGAAATCTAGAAACACCGGTTACTAAAGAGCTAGGGACTGTGCAATTGAATCGAGCATCCCTTGAGGTATATCTCTCTCGACCCAGCAACATTTTAGCATCGTTACAAACCGTCTTCTTAGTGTAGTTTAGTAATTAGAATTCTCTTAGTTTAGGATAGCCATCAATTTTCATCATCTAGGATTAGTAGTAATTTTCCGTTTTTCGTTCTTTACAATTTTTGGTGACAAAAACCCATATAAAACTCATATTCGTTCTAGGTTTATTTACTGACATTTTCTAAAGTCTTATAGAACATCACCCTCTCTCTGTGGATCGATATCTCAAGTACTACAACGCACATCTGTGCACTTGCATGCTTTAAGGTTTACAAATTTAAAACCTGAAGTTTCGGAGACGAATCCGATTCGCATCAAGTTTTTGGCGCCGTTGCCGGGGAGAGATCGCTACAGCTTCTATCAGACCTTAGAGGTTAGTAAAACGACTCTAGAACATACTTTTTGCTTTTTGATTTTTGGTTTTGTTTTTCTCTGTTTCAGGCTTTGAAACATTAACTCGCCTCTGGAGCGAGATTGCTGCTACGAGCCGGGTTACTATGACTCATCTTGCGCTCAATACTGTCACGAGTCATACTCTCATCGTGACTCGTCTTACATGGATCGGAGACCAGCCTCGACCACTTACTCTCAAAGACGCCACGAGCCTCTTCACTCTCCGTCTGTCAAAACTCGACAAAAACCTCACCATCAATACCACCAACTTTCGGACCAACACATCTTGAACTCAGAGGTTAGCATGAGTAAAGAGCGAATCAACATCATGTTAAACCAATACCTCGACTGTCAAGTCGTGACAAGGGCGGCCATTAACAAAAGGCTAGACATGATCCACACCGAATTCAACAAGAAGTTTGATGATCTTGCTGCCCATATCACCACACTTGAAGAGCGTACTCTAAAAGATGTTGCTGCTATTAAAGAGAAGACCGAAACCATGGAGGAAGAGCAGACGAAACAAAAATACGACATTATCCAAAATTCCATGGAGATTCGCGATTCAAAGCAAGAAATCAAGGAGACTAGTGAGTTTGCTTCTTGGTACAGAGAGATGACTGATGATGAACTCCAAGAAGTCGAATACCGCCTCAGAATCCTCGAATACAAGGCTAGAGAAACCGATGCCTCGGTGAATCACTTGTCCGACACAAAAAGGAGAACCGAAAGTTGTTTGGAGAAACTGTCTACAAACCATGAGGAATACTATTCAACAGTTGATGATCATGTTCCCGACCTGGAGGAAAAGCCAAATGACTCCCAAGAACAAGAAAACACCGAAGGAGATGAAGAAGACGACGAACTGGTCAAGTCCCCACGGATTCCTCTCACCACTAGCGCGAGCCCTCCAGCCGCGGCCATCTCTCCTCTCGCCGCTCCTCCGTCCTTTCCAGCTGCGGCCACGCTGCACTCCGCCGCGCCTCCGTCGACTCGACCCGCGGCCAGCTCCTGTTCGTCTCTGTTCGAACTGTTCGAGTCCCGAACACTCTCCTTTGAGCAAGTTGCTTTCTCCATGGACACTTAAGCTTCTGATGAGCCTTCAAGCGACCTGGAGCCGGATTTATGAAGGTGATTCAAGCTCATGAAGAAGTCTTGTCCTCTTCATCTACTACACTTCAAAGGAGCCCACCAAGGAGGATCTTCATGCCCTATATGCCTTACTCAGCCTTTGAAGCAACACCTCCAACAAGCCCAATGCATGAGAAGCCAAGAACGCATAACATAACCCGTGAGAGATTGATTGATTTCAACTACTTCGTGAGGTCATTCCCGATGCATATCTCTTTCGAAGAAGTTTGGGAAGGAGGCCGTCTACAAAAATTCTTCTGTTACAATATGGAGAGTGATAAACGCATATTTTACATGTTTTAGAGTGTTTATTTCTATTAGTTTTATTTTTTCTTTGAGTCTTTTTAGTGTGTTTTAGTGCATTTTATGTCTCATAATTATTCATTTGTATTTTAGAAGTCCTAGAGAGTCTTTGTGGTATTTTGTAATATTTTGTGTCATTTTATGTACGTGGAAGTACTTGGATCAAAGGTGACGTTTGAAGCTTGAAGGAGGATCAAAGAAGAAGAAAAATAAGCAAAAAGAAGAGAGGATTGACCCCAGGATCGTTGTGCACACTCGATCCAAACCGCTCCGGATTAAGAGTCAAGAACAACGTTTCTAAAGATAAATACGGATGAAGACCTTCCCGCGCCCAGTTTAATCTGCGGTCTTGATAAAAGTTGTAGACATTTGAGTTAGCTTCACGTGAGCGTTGGATTCGTGTCAATCAGAGCTGTGGTTCAAAAGATATGATCGATTTACTAAAGGCATGTCAAGCAGATCGGGTTTGCACTTTCCACCATTCCCCACCACCACAACTTTTCCACCTTGAAGCCAACTCATTCACTTTCAAGCCACCCATAAAGGATTGAGTGCTGGAAACAATCATGTTGCAACATTATCATTCTTCTCTTTCTTTTTCTTTTTCTTTTTCCTTTATGCAAGCTAATAGAACATTTAAAATTGTAATAAGTGTGCTTTTGTATTGCTATATAAGGAGGTGTAATTCCTTTTGTAATGATCATCTAAAAATTTTTGGAAATACAAACTTCAAAAGAGTTTGGCTCTAGATTAGTCCGTTTCTCGCATCTTCGGTGCGTAGTCTCTATTCCCTGTGGATCGATACCTTGAAGTGCTACAAACGACATGCCGTTATGATTGCGGTGATGTGCACGTTGAGGGTAATTGACGTGCCGAGCCTAAAAAACTCGCACAATCAGAGAGCAAGAAGGACATTCAAACTTACTTCAAAAGGGCGACACACCCAATAACACTGTATGCTGCTCCGTATGCTATCCGAATCTACCGTCTCGAGAAATACCGAGAATACCCGAACAAGATAAGCCGAGGGAAGTTAGAGGAATTCAACAACGTGGTTTGAGATCTACCTAGAGGTACTACTTTTGCTAGAGCTTGCATGGATCATATGATTGGTCACTTCTTTTGAGAAAGCGAATCCGTCAAAGAGATAGAAGATCTTTTCACGAATGCTATGAACGGAAAACCTGTTAGGAGTCTCCATAAGATTGAAGAGGGATGTCAGTTTCTAATCACTTGCAACATACACGGATTTGAGTTTAAGAACGTTCTTTGTGATTCCGGAGCTTGCCTAAGCATCATGTCAAAATCGACCGCCAAGCGTATCGGTCTCAAGCACGTGCACTATACCCGAACAAAGCTCAACATGGCTGACGAGACGTGTGTCACACCAAAAGGGATCGCGTATGATATGCCAATAAGGATTAGAGATTGCATAGTGGCCGTCGATTTCTACATTGTCAAGACGACGAAAGTTGATTCAACACCGGTGATTTTGGGATGGCCGTTTCTTTCAACCGTTGGAGCCATCATAGATTGGCCAAATCGACGTGTGTCCTTTGCTAACGTCGACAAAGATGTGTTTACACCGTTGTCCCGCTCAATCCAAAGAGGAAAGGTCACTTCAATGCAAAAGACCACGATCCCGACCCACTATGGAGCGATGAATCACATGACGAGGAAACCAAAAGGATACCGAAGCAGACTTGTCGTAAGACAATGTCCTTCTATGACTAAGCTCGCCTCATTACCAACGTCGAGCTAAACGACTTTAAACAAAAGCGCTCAATGGGAGGCAACCCATTTTAGGTACGCTTTCTTCTTAGTTTTTCTTTCTTTTTCTATTAACATTTTTCTTTTCTTAGTTTTTCAGCTTTCTAAAAAATCAAAAAACCCAAACAAATAAAATAAAAAACCGAAAAGACAAAAAGACGGAGACACGGTTTGAAGCTTCTCGGTCCAGCCCAAACCGCAAGGAAGGACTCAACCGCAAAAGAAGCTCGGCCGCGGCTGGACTAGCCAGACCCGCGGCAAGCTAGCCCTTGGCCGCGGTTGCGATTAACCGACCCGCGGCCGGCTCACCAATGGCCGCGGCTGCATAGGCGCGACCCGCGGCCAGCCCCCTGCTGATCCCGAACAATTTGTTTCGATCCCATATCGATTCCAAACCATTACCAATCACCCCCCACACCCATTCTCCATCACAACAACACCATTTTCCATCCCCCATTCACCACCATTCCATTCCAAAAACCATTCCCCAACCGCATCCAGGTATGTTTTCTTTTTCCCTTAAACTCTTTCGATTATTTACATCCATCTATTAATTCGTCCTTACCCGATTTATTTCACACTGAGGACAGTGTGATTTAATTCAGGGGGAGGATTTCATCCCTTACTAACCACCACTTCTTTCATTTGTTTTTACATTTTGCATTTTTCGACGTTTTTCTTAAAAAATTTCAAGTTTTTCGAAAAGCGTAGGAATACTTTTTGAGGGAATGATGAAAGGAATCCATGACGATAATCAACCAGTGTGCTTCTACGCTATTTCCTAGTAACATGCTCTTTCGTAATTTGGTTCTAGACTAGGCGGTAGCTAGAGTTTCTGTTATTGCGAAATCCCTAGAGGAATTTAGACCGTAGAGATTCTTTAGGATGGAATATGCTAGCTCTATTTTATTTGAACTTAATCTTGACTTAATTTTCTCATCAAAGGTTTAGGCAAAGATAACGAACCATACATTCATGACGTACTTTCACCTTTTACCACTTTTGTCGTAGATGAATGGCCAGCTCATATTTAGTTGGTATCCCACCCGAAACTTAACTATTGTTCAAACCTCATGCAACTCTCTTTGTGTCTTATGTGCAGATATGTGCAAAAACGCCGGAGAGGGAGGAACGACACAGTTTTCAGTCACTAAAGACGGAGACTATACGCTATCGGTGGAGGGGAATTCAACAAAGATGTGAGCTTGGTTATGCCTTGGAAAAACTCAAAAACATGGTAAATTTTCGTGCCCCTAAGACTCTATCACTACAAGAAAACATGATGTTTTCCGACGGAATTTCTGAAGGCGGGAATAGGACGAAAGTAACATCCGTCGGAAAACATGACCTGTCGGAAATCCGTCGGAAATTTCTGACAGATTTCCGACGCCAATGATCCGTCGGAAAAAACCGACGGATTTTCGACAGATGATGTAGCCGTTTGACGTTGCCGACGGATTTCCGATGACGAACATCCGTCGGACACATTCTGACAGATTTCCGACGGGTGTCCGATGGATTTTAGCCCTTTGAAATAATATATACGTTACATAGCCGTTTGAATATAGCCGTTAAATCCGTCAGAAATCCGTCGGAAAACGCGTACAATTTCCTTATAAAAACGTATACATCCTCTCATTTACAATCACCAAAAAACCTCTCATCTACAATTCCTTACAAAAATGTCTTCTTCAGATCCTTATAATTATTTTTGATCATGGATGGACAAGCCTCATCAAATTCCGGACACGGGCCTAGTTACAGAAGAATTCAGAGAAGGTCTGCAGGAATTCATGGCATTTGCGGCTAAACAGAAGAAAGCGAAAAAATGGTAAAATCTACTGCCCTTGTACGAATTGTCGGAATCGTAGATTAATCGTGATAGATGAAGTATGGTCACACCTTTATTGTCATGGGTTTGTGCCGGATTACAAGATTTGATATTATCATGGAGAAAATGATACAATGGTTGATAATTATGCTAGTACTAGTGAACAGTATATTGGGGATAGTGCTAGCTTAGAAGAACCTGCAATGGAAGTAGAAAGTACTGTAGGTCACGTTCAGATGGTGAACGATGCATTTCGTGAAAGTATGCCATCGGTTGCTGAGTATGGAGATAGAGGGGAAGAACCTAATGCAGAAGCTCGGAAATTCTTTGATATGTTAGACGCTGCTAAAAATCATTTATATGATGGGTGTAGAGGTGAACATTCCCCTTTATCAGCTGCAACTAGGATGATGGGTATAAAGATAGATTTCAATTTGAGTGAGGAGTGCGTGGATGCAATCGCTGATTTTATGAAAGACATTTTACCAGAAGATAATCTTGCACCGGCATCATACTATAAGATACAGAAACTTGTTTATGGGCTAGGATTGCCGTATCAGATGATAGATGTATGCATCGACAACTGTATGATATACTGGAGAGAGGACGCAGGCCGTTCGACATGTCGTTTTTGTCGCAAACCTCGGTATAAGGAAACAGGTGGAAGAGTGTCAGTGCCATATAAACGGATGTGGTATTTGCCGTTAACAGAGAGATTGAAGAGGTAATATCAGTCAGAGCGCACATCGGGAGCAATGAGATGGCATGCAGAGCATACAACGGATGGAGAAATCGCCCATCCGTCAGACGCATAAGCATGAAAACATTTTTAATCAATGTATCCCAGCTTTGCGTATGAGGCGAGGAACGTATACCTTGGATTATGTACCGATGGTTTCAACCCTTTTGGGGAGCACGACATACAATATTCTTTGTGGCCAGTAATTGTAACACCTTACAATTTGCCGCCATCTTTGTGCATGAGACGGGAGTTCTTGTTCCTTAGCATTCTCGTTCCTGGACCAGAGCATCCGAAGAGATCACTTGATTTTTTTTTGCAGCCATTGATTTATGAGTTCCGAATGTTATGGGACCAAGGTGTTGAGGCGTTTGATGTTTATTGTCAGCAGAATTTTGTCATGCGGTCGGTACTTATGTGGACCATTATCGATTTTCCAGCATATGGCATGTTATCATGATGGACAACGCACAGAAGGTTATCGTGTATGTACTGTCAAGATAACAAAGATGCGTTCCAATTGAAGCACTGACGCAAAACGTCTTGGTTTGATTGTCATAGGCGATTCCTACCTAGCGATCATCCTTATCGTTGGAACACCACATTATTTAGGAAGAGCTGGAAAGTAATTGATGGTCCACCTCTTGAGTTAGATGGACAGTATTTGTTGGATCAGTTCAGAGATTTTGGTGCAGATAGGACCGTTGATTGTGGTGGTAACGAGCATCATCCTGTTGATGGTTGTGGCAACGTACATAATTGGCACAAGAGGAGTATTTTCTGGGATTTGCCTTATTGGACGGACCATCTTTTGAGGCATAATCTGGATGTCATGCACATTGAGAAGAATTTTTTTGACAACATTATGAACACCATTCTCAATGTCCAATGGAAGACGAAGGACAATCTGAAGTCTAGATTGGACTTGCCAGACATTTGTTCTCGTAGAGCACTACATGTGACAAGGAATGGGAAGCCTTCGGTCCCGGCTTTTCGTTTGGATGAACCTTCAAAAGCCGCTTTTTTGACTGGATTGCCGAAAGTGTTAGATTTCCGGACTGATACGCATCTAACCTTCGGAACTGCGTTGATCATGGAGAAGAGAAGTTTACTAGGATGAAGAGTCATGATTGCCATGTGGTGATGCAGCGCCTCCTTCCATTTGCCTTTGCATGTCTTCTACCACGTAATATCCACGAAGCAATTGCAGGTACAATCATTAAATTATTTTGTTAATACTTTACACAATATATACTTTAGTATTTAATTATTCATTTGTTATCCATATTTTGTAGGGATTGGTGCCTTTTTCCGAGATATATGTTCTCGCTCTCTTACATCAGACGGTATCCNTTCATATATAATGAATGATTTCTTTTACTCATTTTTAATTTATTCTTGCAGGTGACGACAGAGAAGGCTAACGGACAAAGCTTTCCCACGTGGTTAGAAGAAATTTCGCGCTTTCCACTAGCAAACGTGCAGTCACATGTTATGTATAGCACACGGGGGTACGCTTTTAAGATTCTTCGGGATGATAGGAGTGCGACAACTTCAGATTACGGTGTATCTACTCAGTCCGGTGATCTTGTATACTATGGTGTCGTACGTGAGATTTTCGATGTTCAGTACCCGGGAATGCTCGGTTTGAGATGCGTTGCATTTTTATGCGACTGGAACGACCCATTAGTAGGAAGCGGTGTGCGACACGACCAATTTGGTGTTACATCATTACATAGCAGAAGGCGACTCCAGAAATACGAGCCATTCGTACTTGCTTCACAAGCAGACCAGGTTAGTTTTATTCCGACAGATTTCCGACGGACTTTGTTTTTTTCGAGACCACGGAAACTGAACCGCCTAAACGAAAAAAAATTGAAATTCCGACGGATCTGGCCGTCGGAAATTCGAATATATCCGCGAAACGGTCTGTTTCTCTTTCATTTCTTATCTTTTCTCTCTCTCTCTCTCCTTACGATTTCTCTCTTCTCTCTCTCCTGTTCTTCCGAAAAACGTGACAAAATCCTCAATCTCTCCTCTCAATTCTCTTCTCAAGCCTCAATCCTTCAATCCTTATGGATCCCAACATGTAAGTATCTCTAATTTTCTAAAAATCACTAATTTTGATTGTTAGATATTAATTAGAATTGTTAGATTAGTATTTATAATTTGTTAGATTTTTGGAATGAAATATTAGGGTTTATGAGATTAGGGAATGGTATTTAGAATTTGTTAGGGTTGTTAGAATTTTTGTATAATTTCGAAAATTAGTATATATAATTTTAGGATTATATAAAACGTTTTTGTAATATTAGGATTATATAAAACGTTTTTATATAAATACTAGGCTGTTAGTTTTGAATTTTAGAAAAAATTTAAAAACGTTTATATATATTTTTAGAATTTAAAAAAACATTTTTGTATATTTTTTGGGTTTTAAAAAATTATAATTGAATTTTTAGAAATTTATTACTAATTAAAACCGTTTTTGTAATTTATAATTTTAGATTTAGTAATTTTATAAGTTTGTAAAAACGTTTTTGTATAATATTATTAGAATTATATAAAAAAACGTTTTTATAAATTTTTTTGGTATAATTATATAAAAAACGTTTTTTAAAATTTGTTTTGAAATTTTTAGAAATTTTAAAAAAAAATTGAATATTTTGGGAATTTTTGAAATTTTTTTGAATTTTGGTTAATCTTTGAAAAGTTTAGGAATTTTTTTAATTTTTTGGGAATTTTTGAAAAATTTAAATTTTTTTTTAATTTTTTGGAAATTTTTGTGAATTTTGAAATTTTCGGGAATTTTGAAATTTTTGGCAAATTTGTATTTTTCATGACAATTGAAATTTTTGAGATATTCTAAATTTTCGGGAATTTTTTATTTTTCTTTAATTTGCGGATATTTTTTAAAATTTTCGTAAGTACTAACGATTTTATTGTTTTCGCAGGAATAGCGAGGACGCACTACAGTTGGGCGGCGGCTCCCAAGGCCGCCGTTTTCGGGGTTCTCGGGCTATGCCTCCTGGCAGATCAAGCTCGGGAACTCATATCCCGGAGTCCCAGCAATCCACAGATCGGAGCCAGATTAGCATCGAGGACCTAGTCCAACAGCCCAACCGGAGCCATTGCATCCGTCTCGACCCGAAGTTTGAAGACGGGACTTGGTAAATGAATTTTTGATTATTATTTCAATTTTTTAAGATTTTGAATCTAATTAAACGGACTTAATTTTTTTTTATAATTGTTTTCAGGTTTAAGTTGTCGCCTGAGATCACAAAGGCGATCTTACGGATGCTCCACAACATGTTAGACAAACCGTACGAGAAGTACTCGGACATGCCGAAAGACGAGAAGGACTTGTGGCACCGGAGTTTCGCGGTAAGTAAATTTTCGATTTGTATTCTTTTTTTAGTTTACTTTGTCAATTTTAATTTCGAATACTAACATTATGCTTTTTTAAAAATGTAGCAAGACTTCACATGGCACTATTCCCTTACGAGGGAAGTAATTGCCCAATTCGACAGGTATGCCGCGCTTTCGTACTCGAACCACATGTACGAGTGGAAGCAGAAGTGGAAGCACGGCAAGGACAAGCCGAAGGATCTCGACGACGACGTCTGGAAGGGCTTCTGCGATTATTGGAGCAAGCCGAAGACGAAGAAGCTATTTGAAACAAACACGAAGAACCGGAAGAGCGAACGAGGAGGGAAGGGGATGTACATTCACAACGGCGGCGCAAAGACCGTCGAACGGGATGCAATGGAAATGGTAAGTCTGATTTCAATTTTTAATTATTAATTTTGTTTTTATTATTATTTACTTAACAACATTTTACAGGCGAAGAGAGACGGCGTAGCTCCCAACTACCTTAGACTGATCGAGCAGAGGCACACCAACAAAAAAACTGGTGTGATCGAGGATCCCGGCATGCGTGACCTCGTTGAGACGTGCAAGAAGAAGAAGGTGGATTGGGAACGAGAAGTTGGACTCTCGTAGCTCACTCTCGATGGGTCGTCGTCCTCGAACGAGTTACCCAGGGAAGAGATCAACGACATTGTCCTCAATGTAAGTTTCTAATTATTTTCAATTATTATTTTTTTTCAAAATTTCATTACTTACATTATTTTGATGTTTTATTTTCATAGGAAACTCGGAAAGTCAAAGGGCGATTCGCTGGGTTAGGCGGACTTCCGACCCAGGAATCGTCTTCTTCCATTCTTCGGTTTCCTTCGGGGTACAGAGATGAGATCGAGAGGCTCACCCAAACGGTGAAAAAACGTGACGCGGAGGTCGAGGAGCTAAAGTCCGCACCCACCTCAACCCATACCCAGCTCACCTCAATCCGGACCTAGCTCAACTCTTTGCAGAAGATCATGCAAGGCGCCTTTCCTCAACTCTTTCAACCCGACAACCCCGACGATCCCGACAACTCTACGACCGTTGAAAATATTTTGTTTAATGAATTATTTTTTTTTATGATAATGAAATTTTATTAATTAATTTCTTTTTTTTTATAATAAGTTCATTTAATTATTTATTTATTATAATTTATAAATGAAAATTAATTGAATAAAATCACAAAAAAAAAAAAATCAAATTGAATATCCGTCGGAAACTAAGGCCGTCGGAAATCCGTCGATAATAATGCCGTCGGAAATATTTCCAACGGCTTTCCGACCAATTTCCGATGTTTACTTCCGATCTTTTAGCCGTCGGAATATCCGTCGGAATCGTGTCGGAAATATATCCGACGGGTTTCCGACGGTGTTCCGACGTTTAGTTCCGACCTTACATCCGTCAGAATATCCGTCGGAAACATCGCCGTCGGTAATCCGTCGAAATATTCCGACCCTTTTCCAACGACCAAGTTCCGTCGGAATAGTCCGACGGATTTCCGACGGATATTGATTTCCGACGAACTGGAACCAACAGACAATATCCGTCGGAAAAGGGTGTTTTTTGTTGGATTTCCGACGGAAACAGCCATCGAAAATCGCTTGTATTCTTGTAATGTATTTCATAAAGGCATTTTCCCCTTTCAAAAAAAAAAAAAAGAAACCGAAGAGAATCGAAAGGGAAATGAAACAAGAGCCTAAAAAGAGTCTAGGTTGGTCGAAATACTTATGAGGCATCCATGGTTCGTTTGTGAGAAGTCTGTCATTCCGAGCCCATAGAAAATACTTAGTCTGGGGGAATGACATAAAACTTCTGTTTTCGGAAGAAGGAGGAAGTGCAACATTTTTACGCAAGAAGAAGTGACTGGAAGATGTGGTTATCAATAGGTCATTCCTCTCTTGGTGTTTTGCATAATATCTCGCACCCTACGGTGAATTACGGTAACCCGAAACACTCTTAACCTCACCTATAAATGCCTTTAATACCTAGCTTCGATTGTTATGGTTTAATCCTTTTGATGAGAAATTCACGCCTATACTTAATGAACGTAGAGAGCTAGTTGACCTGATTTTTGGATTTTGAAAGTTTATGTTTAGTATGACGGATACCGTGGACTAGTGTTACGGGAACTTCTAGTGAGATTTTTCTAGGCTAGATTTCGATTGATGTAGTTCGATGGTTATGGTTTAGAAGCACGGTCTCTCAGATTTCTAGTTCCCGATGATTTTTGTTTGATCTTCCAAGCTTTGATTTTTTTTTGTTTGAGGACAAACAAAGTCTTAAGTCTGGGGGGGGGGGGGGGGGTGGTA
>PKMM01014735.1:4783-40295 GCA_002933915.1 Eutrema heterophyllum | reverse complement strand
GTTGATAACACCGGTTTTTGACAATTTTTATGGATCACTTTCATATATTTTTGCAGGTGTTTTAACTCCGTTTTCAATAGTTTTCAGATGATTTCCATGTTTTAGTGTTTTGAAAGAAGTTTCAGGTAACTCGGAGTAAAAGAGTGCATTTCGGAACAAAAGTACGTTTTTGGATAAACTCAGACCGTCAGAAGTCTTGCCATCATAGAAGGCTTTCTCACCGTCTGATCATCATCACTAAATTTGGAGACATCAAAGTAGAGACAACCAGCTTTCAAATGCAATTGGATTGGGGACAATCCAATGGTTGGATCCTAAAATATATCTGAAGCACCGAAGACCGACGAAGCTGCCGAAGAGCAGTCCACCGTGGGTCGAGGCCTTCCAGCCGCGGCCAGATGACATTTTGCCACTCCTGGAGAGCATGGACCTGCGGCCAGACACCACTTCGCCACTCATGGAGAGCACAGACCCGCGGCCATAGCATATTTCGCCCAAATCAAGTCGTTTCTTTACCCAAGGCCAAAACCGTCTTTTCCCGTCAAACCCTAACTCGACAAAACGAGTTGGAGGCCTATTTATACTTATTTTACATACTCAATTAGAGAGAGAGACCAGAGAGATTAGTTTAGAGATTTTTGTCGCTTTATTTTGGTTTTTGCAAGACTTGTGCTCTTTACTTTCGAGATTGGTGGAGAGGTGCTCACCGGACTTCGTTCTTAAATTCGTGAGGCTCCTTCATCAATCTCCTGCATTAATCATGATTTTCATCTCATCTATGTGTGAGTAGTTTTATTGTTGCGTTTAAAGAGATTATCAAAGGGGAATTTCATGTTCGATAAGGATTTTGTTCGGTAAAACCCTAGCCGATTTCTAGAGCTCTTTCTTATGGATTGTTGTTAATGCATGAATCTAGTGGGAACTAGTGATTGATTCTAGGTGTTTAGAACCACGGGAGTGCTGAATCTAAACACCGGAAAAGTGCATCCATAAGAGCGTGTGCGTCGTAAGATACGGGAGTATACTTACGGAGTGCAGTGAACATATGAACCGTCAAGGTCATCACGAATCTTCCGCGCGGCTAGAGACGGAAGCTACTGGTCGAGCGTATAGATACGTAGGTGCGTAGGTTATACGGGAGTAGACTACGCCTCTGTTCAGTTCGTGGAGTTGAAATCTAGAAACAATGTTTACTAAAGAGCTAGGGACCGTGCAATTGAATCGAGCATCCCCTGAGATATATATCTCTCGACCCAGCAACGTTTTAACATCGTTACAAACCGTCTTCTTAGTGTAGTTTATCAATTAGAATTCTCTTAGTTTAGGATAGCCATCGATTTTCATCATCTAGGATTAGTAGTAATTTTCCGTTTTTCGTTCTTTACAACTTTTGGTGACAAAAACCCATATAAAACTCATATTCGTTCTAGGTTTATTTACTGACATTGTCCAAAGTCTCATAGAACAGCACCCTCTCCATGTGGATCGATACCTCAAGTACTACAACGCACATATGTGCACTTGCAAGCTTTAAGGTTTACAAATTTAAAACCTGAAGTTTCGGAGACGGATCCGATTCGCATCAGCGCCACACTGAGTCCTTGTTGTTTCGGCGGTTTATGCGCTGCCATGTGTTTGAGCGCCCTTACCTTTATATTCCCCATGAGCTACGATTGATTGTTTTTTCCTGTAATATAAGCAAAAATTGGCCAGCGATAAGATTAATGTGAGAGTATACTTTAGTCTAAAAGAGTATTGGAGGGAAAATACATATATAATCTCGCGTATATTTGAATAGGTTCTACCTTTCCTGATATCTTTTTGAGGGATATCGGGTTCTTTTTACCTTCCCGGTTATCTGAGAGTCTTACCTTCACGGGTATCACTACCCAGTTTATATTGCCACTGCCGGGGAGTCAACCTGTACATGTCCGGGTTGCTCATATCTCTACTGCCGCACTCTCTAGGTAACATGGCACGAGTTGGCGGGTTCAGGAAAAGACAACCTCTTTTCACTTTGGGACCATTCGACTCCTTACTTACCGCTCCCGCTAATCGAGAACGGTTTTGGGAGAAGGTGGTGGTTCATTTCCCTGTTTTATCATGTCTTATGGTTCGACCACCTAGCCTTGTAACCGCACCCTCTCTAAGTGGTATGTTTTTAGGTAGAATTGTCGTCTAATCTATAGTGACACGTCATACAACATGTCATATCATGTCCTAAGGTTCGACCACCTAGTCTCGTAACCGCACCCTCTAAAAGTGATGCACTTTTAGGTCAAGTGACCGTTTAGCTTAATATAATACGTGTCACTTTTTGATTCGCCAAATGAGAATTATTTATTCTCAACAATCATCGAAAAGCTTGTAGATATTACATATATTTTAAATGCTTTTGCAATGATCACATTCTTACATATATATTATGGAGAATTTTATTTATGTTATCAAATTTAACAAGAGATTTAGTTTGGTTCACTCCTTCCCAAAAGCTGAGTATATATATTACATAAAATCAATATAAAATAATCGAAGAAAATCTGAACAATATCCTTAATAATTTCCCAGTTGATATACTTATCCTAAGAATTAAGAATCCTCCGCCGACAAAAAAAAAAAGAATCCTCCATAATTGCCGAATTTTAGTGGTTGAAAGAACCCAGAGATTTTGACCAAATTTGTGTCAACGGCTTATGCGCATATAGACGATAATGACTTATTATTGACTAGTAGTGTCCATACACAAACAAATATGCGAAATACTTAGTATATAAAAAACATGCATTTTTAACAATACTTTGATTTACCCGAAATAATCACTTTTTAATAGTAACTGGGTATCTCATATACTGTTAGGTGCACCGACCAAATTTAAATAGTTTGACAAATATTATATTTGGATTTTTTTGGACCGAATATGATGATTTTCGAACAGAATTAGAAAAAAAAAAATATTGACTATATATTTGTAAATATAAATCTTTTGTAATGAATTTTGGGAAATTAAAATTTATATTAATGTTAATACTATTATACCCTTAATATTAAAACATTTATTAATTAGAAAATATGTTAATCATAATTTGTTTTTACAAAACTTTCAACTCTCTTTACCTTCTTTGAATTTTAACAGATTTGAGTGATTTTGGATATTAATTCACTTGATTTTCAAGCTCTATTCATTCTCCATAACCCCATTCTCGATCACTGAAGAAGATACATTCATTTTCCTCTAATTTTCAGTCCGAATATCTTGAGAAAATTCATAGTTGGTTTGAATTTCTCAAAATATAAGAAGAGAGAAACGGATAGGAATAGTGTTTCTACGATAAACATATATTTTTAAAATATTTATATTACGCAAAATTCTAAACTACGCTGAAAAAGATTTAAATTTCGTAGAATACATATTCTAAACTTCTTAGAACATAGAAATAACGCATTTTATATATTTTTAAACTTCGTAGAACATAGAGATAACACAAAATATGTATTTGAAACTACGTAGAAAATAAAGGAAAAATATACTATGAATTATAAAATCTGTAGAATATATAGGAAAATCATAAGATGTATTCTAAATTTCGTAGAAAAAAATTGTTTTCAATATTATTTTTTCTAAAACGTGAGATCAAAAATATTTTATTAATATTTTTGGTCATTTTTTATTTTCTTACTGTTATTTAAAAGATATATGAAGTTAGTTTAATCATAATATATGTTAAATATTAACAGATTAAAATTCATAAAAATATAGTCAAAGTATCCTTTTTCCAATTCTCCCAAAATTGATTTGATATTATATGATAACTAAATTCACAATATACGTTTAATTTTGCAATAATTTGAAAAGAAAAAAACAATTGTGGACAGTCAATTACTGAGATTTAATACGTGGCCTTTTCATCTATATGCATGCACATATAATTTCTCCACGTAGTAGTAATGTGCATGCAAAAAAAGAAATGGTTAATCTATGAACGTCAATAAAACTATATTAGGAGAAAATGTCACGCGTCAGGCATAGATTCATTTCACCAAAGTCGTTGAAAAACCTTACCCAAAAAAATTGTCTGATTACTCTATCTTTTAAGTTTTAACATAGAATATATTTTTGTTGTCCAAAATAAAATTTTTTTTTTGTTATACTGATAGATTTTATACATTTTTTCACAAAATTTAATGTGTATTAAACAATATATATAGAGAACAAGATCATGCATGTGCCATGATCTATCTTAAATTTTTCTTAAACCGCTGCTCAGATTCCCTCAAGTAGAAAGTCGAACTTGTTTCTTTCTTTTTGTTTTAGACAAGTCAAACTTGCATTGTATATATACAAGATAGATACATGACTATTGAGACTTTTTTTTTGTCAGCATTTAAGATAAGGGTCATTTGCATGAAAACGATAAGTTTGACCAAGAAATTAGTTTTGGGGAAAAGTTAATTTCAAAATTAGTTTCGGGGAGAAATAAAATTACGCCATAAATATCTTTCTCTATTTTAAATAATTACAACAATACCATTTGATTTAAAAACTGCTGAAAACTGTGTTATCAACTAATAAAACCGGCAAAACTGTTCATCCACCATCAGCCGACACTGTTCATCCACGAGACATTGTTCATCCGTGCGACACTGTTCATCCACCATAAGTCGACAATACTAATAATCCCGACACTGTTCGTCACGGCAACACTGTTCATCACATCGACACTGTTCATCACTGTACAATCAAAGACACTATTCATCATCAGATATTTAGTGGATAACTATTTGGTTAACTTGCTAGTAAAATATGTTATCGTGTTAACCCAATTAACATATAATATGTTATCGTGTTAACCCAATTAACATATAATATGTTAACGTGCTAACAATAATATCTGAAACTTGTAACGTGTTAACAATAATATTCGGTAATTTATAACGTGTTAACCTAATTAACATATAACATGTAACCCGCTAACACAATATGATAGCGTGCTAACGATAATATATGAGAGTTGTTAACGTGTTAACACAAATATCCGATACTTGTTACATATATCATATATTATTGTCAGTCCGTTAACATACTATGTTAGCAGATTACAAGTTTCAGATAATATTGTTATTCGACTTTGGATGAACAGTGTCGGCGGATTATTAGTTGCTAAATAGTGTCGATGGGATGTTGGATGAACAGTATCGACAGAATGAACAATGTCGGGATTATTAGTATCGTCGACTTGAGATGAACAGTGTCGCGCGAGATGAACAATATCAACAGGATGGTGGATGAACAGTGTCGACGGGACGGCATGATTATTAGTATCGTCGACTTTGGGTGAACATTGTCGCGCGTAATGAACAGTGTCGCCAGGATGGTGGATAAACACTGTCGCCAGCTTTATTAGTTGCTAACACAGTTTTTAGCAGTTTACAAGTCAAATGACATTGTTGAAATTATTTGAAATTGAGAAGGATATTTATGGTGTAATTTTATTTCTCTTTCTACTTATCTAATTTTACAATTAACTTTTTCCAAAAACTAATTTTACAATTAACTTTTTCCAAAAACTAATTTCCTTATTATTAAATACCACTTACTCATATTACTCTTAAGATAATGATCAAACTTAGTGAGAAATATAAATATATATACATATACATATATACATAAAGAGTAATTATAATTCCATTTATGTAACTACCGGCTTTTGAGAAAATATGAAAATTCAAGATTAGTCTATTATTATTTTTAATTGGAGAGGGAATCATATTCTTTGAGAACATGACAAAATATATTTGAATAGAAGATGCTTATTTTGACTACATGTTGCGAATAAATTGATTTGGTTGATCAAAGTTTTAGCAAGAATATAATGTTCTCTATTAGTTAACTAATTACTTCACCAAGAAATTAATAATTAGTCTTATTAGTTTACCAACCGGGAATTACGTGAGAAGAAGAAAACACATGAGGCACATGGAATTTTGATTTTAAAACAATGATAACAATTAGATTACAAGAATTCGGTTACATGAAAATTGAAAAATAATAATAAGAATAATTGGACCGTTAAGGACGGTTAATGTTTGTAACTGGTTAAAGTTAAGATTCTTAAATTGAGTGGTCAGTCAAAGTTTATAGTCACCATACTAACATGTCATCACACTCATTGTTTTGCTTTCTTTAAAAAAAGTAATCCCTTAAAACAACATTTAAGTGATAAAAAAATGTTTAATACATCTATTACTATATATATAGATATATTATTAGGTCAACACCCACTACCGTGTTTGATGGGATTGATAATAATGTTAATTATATAATGAGTGGGTTAGATTAGGTAGAGATGATTTTGACTCTGCTTTGATATGTATCTCTGAGATGATACTTTGAGAAATATAAGAAATCCTTTCACCTCTTCTAAGGTTCTTAACATGGTATCAGGTTAATTTCGATCTTGGGCGTCGCTTTTCTCTGTTTGATCTCTACTTCTCCTCACTTTCTTTTTCTTGACCTTGTTTCTTCGATCATTCTGTCGATTAAACGTTTTCTGATTTTCAATGGCAAGTGATGATGCACCTCTTGTCACGACCTGTGTGGACAGAACACGCCGCACCATTTCACCTTATGACCTCACTTCCGGTGATAATCCAGGGACGTTGATCTCCAAACCGTTGCTGATTGGACCTAACTACGATGAATGGTCTTCCAGTCGAGAAAGAAATTCGGTTTTGCTGATGGTTCTATCCCCGAACCAGCTGAAGATTCAGAGGATTATGAGGATTGGCACACTAACAACGCACTCGTGGTGTCTTGGATCAAATTGACAATTGATCCAGAACTTCTGATATCTCATCACGATGATGCTCACAGCCTTTGAACACACATAAAAACGAGGGTTGCGATGAAGAACGGACAGCGTGTTCAGCGATTGAAAGCAGAACTCGCTAACTGTCGTCAAAAGGGGCTGCTAATCTCGTCATACTATGGCAAGCTCACAAAAATCTGGACTAGTTTGGATGACTACCAAAAAGCCAAAACAATGGAGGCAGTCGAAAAGGAACGACAAGAAGATCGTTTGCATCAGTTTCTAATGGGTCTAGATGAGACTTTATATGGAACTGTTAAGTCAAACTTGCTCTCTAGAGTCCCACTACCAACTCTTGATGAAGCATACAATACATTGACTCAAGATGAAGAGTCCAAATTGAATGGACGAATCAATGAAGAAAGGAACGAGGGTGTAAGTTTTGCCATACAAGCTGCACCAAAACCTCGTGGATCCTTCGAAAACACAGTGGTACGAACAGTTTGTACAACTTGTGGAAGACAAGGACATCTCGCCGAAAGCTGTTTTCGGAACATTGGATATCCACCTTGGTGGGAAGAAAAGAATAAAGGGAAACCAGCACAAAAAGGGAACAAAGCATCTGCACCAGCACGAGCTCATCATGTTGTAACGTCTGGTGGGAGTTCTGGTTCAAGCACTTTTGCCAATGCTGTGCTCTCGGATCTAGATCGGATCGGGATCAGTGGACTTAATGACCAACAATGGAAGACATTGGTCAACCTGCTGAATGAACGAAACACCAACACCACTTCTGTTGATCGCTTGACGGGTACGTTTTTTCTTGAATCCTGGATACTTGACACAGGTGCATCAAACCACATGACGGGAAACAGCGAATTTCTTGTGGCTATGTCTGATATGGATCCAGTTATGATTAAGCTTCCGGATGGTCGATACACAATTTCTCGAAAACAAGAATGCGTTCGATTAGGCTCATCTCTTCATCTTCGCAATGTTTTTTTTGTGGATGGATTGAAATGTCACTTGATTTCAGTATCTCAGATGAATAGAGACAGTGGCAGCATGTGTCAAATCACTAATAAACTTTGTGTTATCCATGACCGCATCACACAAGAGCTGATTGGAGCGGGTGAAGAACGTAATGGACTTTACTTTCTCATAGGTGTGGAGATCGCGGCGGTGGTGGAAAGCTCAGATTCTCAATATACAGCTGTGTGGCATCGTCGTTTGGGTCATCCCGCGTCTAAAACAATGAAAATGTTGAATAATTCTGGTCTTGGTAGTAGTTGTGCTTTCGATAATAAAACGTGTGAAGTTTGTATCCGCGCCAAACAATCCCGAGAGTCTTTTCCATTGAGCAGTAATAAAACAACAACGGTTTTTGAGATGATTCACTGTGACTTATGGGGACCTTATCGCACCACTGCGATTTGTGGTTCTTGCTATTTTCTCACGATCCTTGATGATTTTTCTCGAGCCGTATGGATTTATTTACTCCCTTCGAAACAAGAAGCAACAACACACTTGAGAAAATTTCTTCCCTTGGTTTAACGGCAATTTCACCAGCAAATTAAGATCATTCGTAGTGACAATGGTTCTGAATTCCTTTGTCTTGCCGCCTTTTTCAGACAAAATGGAATCATACATGAGACGTCTTGTGTTGGCACTCCACAGCAAAATGGTCGTGTCGAACGCAAGCATCGTCACATTTTAAACGTGGCCCGAGCCATTCGATTTCAAGCAAATCTACCAGTTCAGTTTTGGAGTTATTGTGCTCTCGCTGCGGGATACTTGATAAACCGAACACCAACTCAGATTATTCACGGCAAAACTCCTTTTGAATTGATCTACAATCGTCCTGCTCCAATGGATCATCTCCGTGTGTTCGGGTGTCTTTGCTATGTTCGTAATCAGAAACATGGTGGCGACAAGTTTGCAAGCAGGAGTAATCGTTCGGTTTTTATTGGCTATCCATTTGGAAAGAAGGGATGGAGAGTTTATAATCTTGAAACTGGGATTATTTCTGTGTCTCGCGATGTCATTTTCTGTGAATCAGATTTTCCTTATCAGACTTCTCCATCTTCGTCATTATCCTCCGAAGAAACACCATTGCCCATCACCTCTTTACTCGATGGTGATGATGATGATTTTCTCCATATAATTCTGCAACCAAGTGCGATTGACGTTGATGCCACTGCTGTGTCATCCTCTACTAATGTTTCGTCTGATCATGAATTGAATCCAGTTTCAGAACCTGTTTCAGAATATGCTCCTCCACCTGCAATTGTCGAAAATTCAGAAACATGTGCTCCTCCTGCTCATGTACTTGTTCCAGATTCTGCTCCGGTAATGGATTCAGCGTTGACACCGCAAGATATTACTACTTCTTCGGTCGAAATCGAAGAGCTGGGTCGTGGTTTTAGGCAGAAAATTCGTCCTCGAAAACTTACAGATTTTGTTACTTATGTAACACACGACAAGCCATGTGTTACACAGTATCCATGTGTTGCACACGACGAGCCCTGAGTTACACAATATCCATTGGCTGAATTCTTGGATTTTTCACGCTTCTCCATTGAACACCAAATTTTTATTTTGGCTGTTGCTTCTGGAATAGAACCACAATACTACAAAGATGATGTTCTTGATGAAAATTGGTGTTTTGCCATGAAGGATGAAATAGAAGCTCTAGAGGACAATGGTACGTGGACCATAGAAGAGTTACCTGCGGGCAAGAAAGCCATTGGTTGTAAATGGGTTTATAAACTCAAATTCAAGTTTGATGGGTCTCTTGAACGGTACAAAGCTCGTTTGGTTGTACTTGGGAACAATCAAACCGAAGGTGTTGATTATGACGAGACATTTGCACCGGTCGCAAAGATGGTCACCATACAAAGTTTCTTAGAAGTTGCTGTCTCTCGTGATTGGGAAATCCACCAAATGGATGTGCACAACGCATTTCTCCATGGTGATCTCAATGAAGAAGTATTTATGCGTTTGCCACCGGGTTTTCGAACTGATGACAAGAATAAAGTTTGTCGCCTTCGCAAATCACTATACGGACTACGTCAAGCTCCTCGTTGTTGGTTCGCAAAGCTCTCTTCAGCCTTGAAAGAGTATGGTTTTCAGCAATCTATACCTGATTATTCACTCTTTACATTGGAACGACAAGGTACTCGTCTTCATGTTCTTGTTTACGTTGATGATTTGATTATCTCGGGATCTTCTCCTTCGGTGATTCATGAGTTCAAGACTTATTTGAGCACCTGTTTTCACATGAAAAATTTGGGAATTCTCAAGTATTTTTGGGGAATTGAAGTCGCACGCAGCCCCTCCGGTATTTATCTTTGCCAGAGAAAATACACGCTTGACATAATCAATGAGGTTGGACTACTTGGAGCTAAACCAGCCTCATTTCCGCTAGAACAAAACCATAAATTGGCGTTAACTACGGGTGAACTACTTTCTAATCCATCTCGCTATCGTCGTTTGGTTGGTCGGCTTATATACCTTGGAGTGACACGTCCGGAGCTCTCGTATTCTATTCATGTTCTCTCCCAGTTTATGCAAAGTCCGAAATCAGATCATTGGGAAGCGGCACTTAGGGTGGTTTGTTATCTCAAAAGCAATCCGGGTCAAGGTATTTTACTACGCTCTAAGACTCCCTTGACTCTCTCTGCTTGGTGCGACTCTGATTGGGCTGGCTGTCCCATCATACGTCGTTCATTGACTGGTTGGTTTATTCAACTTGGAGGATCTCCAGTGTCGTGGAAAACAAGGAAACACAAAGTGGTCTCTCGATCGTCGGCTGAAGCGGAATATCGCGCAATGGCTGATACGGTTGGTGAACTTCTATGGATTATGGAACTTCTGGTTGATCTTTGGGTGAACTGCAATGCACCAATTCCTCTTCACTGTGACATTTCATCTAAGCAAAAACCCAGTTTTTCATGAGCGGACAAAACATGTTGAGCCGGACTGTCATTTTATTCGGGATGAGATAGTTCGCGGAGTTATTTGCCCTAAGCATGTGTCTACTACTGCACAGCTCACAGATATCTTTACGAAAGCGCTTGGCCGCTTGGAGTTTGATGGATTTCTTCGCAAGTTGGGTGTTTGCGACCTACACATTCCAACTTGAGGGGGATATTGGATCAACACCCACTACTGATATTAAAGACCGTGTTTGATGGGATTGATAATAATGTTAATTATATAATGAGTGTGTTAGATTAGGTAGAGATGATTTTGGCTCTGCTTTAATATATATATCTCTGGGACGATACTTTGAGAAATATAAGAAATCTTTTCACCTCTTTTAAGGTTCTTAACATATATGGATAATAGAAAATAATTTGAAAATATTACAACTAATGATTTCATCCAAAACTGATACATTTTAAATTTAAAAGTTTAAAGATTACACAGTACAAAATTAGTAAATTATGTTCGTAAGAGCTAAACCGTGTAATAAAGTGGTGGCCCATCATAGTCACGAGGCTCGATTTAATTGAGTCCACATAAAACGGATCAGCTAAATTGAGATTGACATTTTGACATGAGAGTGGGAAATTAAGGTTTTAGGTTTCGTGCGATTTTGATTTTGTATTTTTTTTTCTCTTGGATGTTACATAAATATTATTATTTGATTTGATTTTATTATAAATGATTATTTAAATCGGATAAATCAAATCTAACTAATAATATTTATGTAACATCCAAGAGAAAAAAAAATACAAAATCAAAATCGTATTGTATTACCTGAAACATTTACTAAAAATCAAATCACATCACATTGTATTTAGTGTAGAAAGTAGAAACATTAACCCCTTAATCAATCACTAGACCAAAATATTTTTTCGTGTAGCTTTGTTAATTTGATTATTTTGTTGCATCCCACTAAGGAAAAAAAAATATTGAATTAGCACCAAAATCAATTTGATTACGTTTGTAAATTTTTCAATATGGATACTTTTGAATTCGGTTAGTGTTTTTTTTTTGTGGGGAGCGGGGAAATTCTATTCTGAAATGTTTTTATAAATTAAAATGTATCCCTTATATATTACTTGAGAAGGACGGGAAAAAAAACCTTGGTTTTATGTGTGATTTACAAATGTGTCATTGCTGAGGTGTCATTGCTGAGGTGTCATCAATGTAGAGATTCTAAAGATTTTTATAAAAAAAAGGTTTAAGCTACTAGAATAATTACGTTAGTACCATTCATATTAAAACATTGCATAATCATATAAATTTCATTATGATATTTTATATACACTGTTAAATCAATATTAGTTTTTAAGTTATTTCATTTTCTAAAATTTAAATTTTACCTTCCAGATTTTTTTTTTCATTTTGACAAATATTATTCTTACAAGTTTCATGTCTACTTGCTCAAATTAATTTTTTTTTTTAAAAAACATTTCTTAGTTATATTTCATTTCATACAAATTTTTGCATATTTAAATTCAAATTATAATATGAAATCTAGCCTTCATATTATTGTTATGATTATTGAGATATAAAGTGTATATTATAGTTCACACACACATACTAATGATTATTGAGATATAAATCGTATGATATAGTTTGATGTTAATGGTCTCATCAAATTATATATTAATTTGATATAGTTTGATGCTAATGGAAAAATATATTTTCGCTATTGATAATTAAAAACTAAATACAAATTTATATTATATATGATTGAAGAGACATTTGATTTTGAATTCTCATTCATATATTCTTAATAAGTGAGAAACCCTTAATCACTATATAACACTATAGACTATAGTACATAATCATTTCATTCATCAATTACACAATATCATTAACACACAAACCCAATCAAATTTAAACAAGGTCTATTATATAATTGTGGCCCAAAATAGTTTACAAAAGACCTATATATTAGATTCAAAATTTTAAATTATTCTATTTCATATTATCATTTTAAATTCGGATATTACAATTTTTTTATAGATATCTCACTCTGCGCAATGTGCCGGTTACTATCTAGTTTGAAATAAAAGAGATCTTATTTAAAAGATTTTCAATTATTTTTATGGGTTTATAGGGCATATATAGTGACTTTTATGTAAAGATATCAACCAATATTCCATATATCCATATTGAATAGCTCACCATTAAACATTCAAGATTGATTGTTACGTACTTTGAAGATAATCCAATTTTGGAAAATGGCCAAAGGACGACGCAAACTAGAAAACGATATTATGAAATTGTGACAGCTTTTTGGGACATATATATGAACACTACTGAATGAATTAAATGTGTATATTGTGCGTACATATATAATGTTATTATACGGGAAATTATTCTAGAGAATATGTGATCCAAACTCATATATGCAGATATAACAATCACTATGGCTTTCTCTTAATATTTGTTCTTTTTTTTTCTAGAACTACAAAATAAGATACAATTTTGATAGTTTTAGAGTTTATACAAACTCACAACTACAAGTGAATAAATGCGTGTTATTGTGTGTGTGTTTTTTTTTTCTTTTTCTCCGTCGACGTATCATTCCAATTTTATCGGATATCTACGAAGGGAGAGATGGATACAAACTCACACGTGAATAAATTCGTGGGAGTATATGTGTGTTTTCTTTTTGACTTTTGTGTGTTTTGTTTTTTTTCCGTCAAAGTACTGAACATATTTGAATCCAGATTGGAATTTGGGGCATTAAGGCATGAATAACACAATCCAATAGGGTGATTTGTAATTTGGTCCAGTTAAAGGGTCCTTTTGGTCCCCAATAAAATCTATTCAACGCGTTACATATACTTATTTTTCGTATAAGTCATATCTCATATTCAAATCGAATTAAATATGAATGATGATGATAGGTTGACAATGGAAACATGTCGACAAAGAAGGTTGACAATGATAAGGGAAACCCTCTTTCCCTTTCAGAAGGTTTATCGTTTCTTAGAATTTAATAAGAGTAGTTTCTTCTTTATGCTTGATTTTGTTGTTGTTGTGAAGTCGCTATGTGACTTGCACCTCCGATCGCCATGAGATTGTGAGAGACTTGTTAAGCATCTGGATCAGTTCGTATAATCAATAAAAATGGAATTACATTCAAAGTTAGTTTATACGGAATATTTGCATCATTTGTCACTTATTTTAAGAGTTGTTAAATTCTTAACACTTTCTAAAAACTACTTAAATTTCTAACATTTTTATATGTCAAATAAATATTTTACCCCTTTCTTTACCTCAGCGTGTACCGTACCGTACACAAACGGTCGCACCGTATTGTAACAAGGGCACACTCGGAATTAATTGGATGTGTACAGTAACAAAGTGCTTAAAAACTAACTATCTTTTAAAAAATGCTAAGAAACTAACTAAACATAAATAAAATGACAAAATCTGCAAAATCCCTCAGTTTATACAGAGGTTCGTGGTTCCGAACTTATCAGATGATAATATTTTCTTGAAAGAAAATGAGATGTTAAAAGTCCATAATGGAGCATGTTTTGAAAGATAATGTTCATTGTATAAATAAAACAATAACCACTTAATATATAAGTCATATAATGGAGCATGTACTGTTCTTAAAACTTTGTACAACAAACCAACAAAGGGATTTTCAACTTTGCAACATATAATCGTCCGTCTAAAACTTATAAAAATGAAAAAATCTGTGGTCAAAAATAATAAATGAGTGAATAGTTGAGAATTACACTTTTCAAACAGCCCCACAACAAAGAGGAATTTACACTTTTTCCCATCTTCTTTCCTTTTAGTTCCGGAAGGCCTCCCTCTCGACCTCAAACTAAAGAAAATCAGAGGAAGAGCTTTTAGAATCTGAGCTTCTCAACTTCCAGGAACTTCCTTAGTGCAAGAATACGAAAGCCGGATTTTCAAGAAGTTCTTCTGCTGGTTTGATTCCTACAAAGTCCTTCTCTTGCATTGAACTTGAAATTATGAATGCTGAATATATTGATTTTATTAGAAGGGATTTACCAATATTTATACAAGCGTAGGAGAGAAATTAGGGAGAGATCTAATTACAGTAAATGCCTAAATATATAGTTTACATATTTAGCTAATATGCCCTCTCAAGATGGAGGTTTCTTGAAGACTCCAATCTTGGAACAAGCATGTTGAAAACGTGATCGAGGTAGCGGTTTGGTTAGTGTATCCGCAAGTTGAGCGTTGGTGGAGACGTGAGAGACGCGTAACACACATGAGAGACGCGTAACACACGTGAGAGACGCGTAACACGCCGCCCTGAATCTGATTTCGGACAAAGTGGTAGTCAAGTACGATATGCTTCATGCGTGAATAAAAGACCGGGTTCGCACACAAGTATGTGGCACCAATATTATCACAGTAGACAACCGGGGCAACGGAGAGGGGAAGCTTCAGTTCACTGAGTAATGAGCACAACCATCTGATCTCAGCCATGGTATTAGCGACGGCCCTATACTCCGCTTCAGTGGAAGAGCGGGCGACACCTCGCTGTTTCTTCGAAGACCAGGAAATGGGATTACGACCAATATAAATCAGATAACCATTAGTCGAGACGAAATCGTCCGTATCACCTGCCCAATCGGCATCAGAAAATGCATGTAGAGTGAGAGGGGTATTTTTATGAAGAAGGATACCATGAGTCTGTGTTCCCGCAAGATAGCGTAAGACACGTTTTACGGCTGCCCAATGAAGTTGACTCGGTCTGTGCATGAATTGTGAGAGGCGGTTGACAGCATAAGCCAAATCAGGGCGTGTAAACGCAAGGTATTGAAGACTCCCAACAAGAGACCGGTATTGAGTAGCATCAGTTAGAGGAGCTCCATCATTGAGACTGAGTTTCAGAGAAGGCGAGGGCGGTGTGGAGACAGGCTTGGCGTCGGTCATATTGTGCTTAGCAAGAAGATTATGTATTTACGTTGCATCAAATGGAGACCTGTCGTAGATGTAGTTACCTCAACACCGAGAAAATAATGAAACTCTGTTGGGTCTTTGATGGAGAATCGATGAGCAAAGCTTGCAAGAACTTCAGAAACCCTAGAGGAATGATTACCAATGAAAATAATGTCGTCGACGTAGACAAGAACATAAGTAATCGTGTTGCCAAGAGAGTGAATAAAGAGTGATGTATCAGCAAGCGACGGTGTGAACCCATTGTCGAGAAGATGTTGTTTGAGAGACATATACCATGCCCTGGGGGCTTGTTTGATACCGTAGATGGGCTTGCGAAGTCGACAAACAAACGTTGGCCTGTCTTTGTCAACAAAACCAGCCGGTTGAGACATGTATACTTCTTCAGTGAGCTCACCTTGGAGGAAAGCGTTGTTAACGTCAAGTTGTTTGATTGGCCATGATTTCGCGGTAACAACACTTAGAACAAGGCGAATAGTCGTGGTCTTGATCATTGGACTAAAAGTTTCAGCATAATCTAATTCGTATTACTGTGTATAGCCTTTGGCAACAAGACGCGCTTTGTAGCGGTCAAGAGTACCGTTCGATTGAAACTTTGTCGTGAATACCCAGCGACACCCAACAGATTCTGAGTCGGATGAGATGGAACCAGATCCCACGTATGGTTGCCGGTATGAGCATCAAACTCAGTTGACGCAGCACGACTCCAATTTTCATCTTTGAGGGCTTGAGCAATGGTTCTCGGTTCAACGATGGCTAAAGACGGACCTGAAACAGCAAGAGATAATTTTTTTGTTGGTTTTTGGATGTTATTCTTGGCTCGAGTTTGCATTTTGTGGGTATTTTGGTTTTGTGGTTCAGTAGAAGCGGCGATTTGGGATGACGTTTGGGAACGGTGGTGTGTAACGGGATTAGCGTGACTGGTTCGGTGTGGATTAGGTTGATTTGTAGGTGACTGGGCCTGAGTTGTGGGTTGCAACCCAGTGTTAAGAGGAGCAGTGGGCTCAGAGGAAGATGGGCCCAGCCTGGGCTGTGGGTTGCAGCCCATTATTATTTGGAGCAGTGGGCTCAGAAAGATTGGTGGAGGGAGAAGAAGATTGAGGAGTAGAAGAACGCAATACCTGTGTGTTGTCGGATTGAAGGACTGAAGTCGAGGAAGATGGCGGTTGGTCAGAGTGAAGGACTGAGCTTGGGGGTCCATTGTGAGTGGCTGTTTGACGATTGTTGAGCGGAATCTGTGTGACCGGCGGCTGAGCTTGATAGACGACATCACCGTCACTTTCAGTGATTGCCGGAGTTGTCGAATCACGAAAAAGATAAGTGGTCTCGTCAAATTTAACATGGCGGGATGTATATATGCGGCTAGTGGGTATATGTAGACAGTATTACGCACTCTGCGTTGTTGAACACCCAAGAAAAGCACATCGCAGAGATCGATCATCAAGCTTATGCGCGGTATAAGGACGCAACCACGGAAAGCATAAGCAGCCAAAGATCCGTAGTTTCTCATAGTTCGCCGGCTGGTTAAACAGTTTATGGAATGGTGTAAGCATTGACAGTACCGGCGTTGGCATACAGTTGATCAGATAGATCGCTGTAGCGAACGCATAAGGCCAATAAGTCTTTGGAACTGAGGCCACCGAGAGGACTGTGAGACCGGTTTCGACTATATGTCGGTGTTTTCTTTCAGATACTCCGTTGTGTTCTGGTGTATGCGGAGGTGAAGTAAGGTGAGAGATTCCACTTGATGATAAGAAGGCTCTTAAAGCAACAAATTCACCACCATTATCCGAGAAGAGAGTTCCAATTCGAGTTTGAAAACGATTTTCAACAAGAGATTTGAAAGTAATAAAAGTGTTTCGGACATCAGATTTCCATTTTAAAGGAAACAGCCACATATATCGAGTGAAGTGATCGATAAAAAACAACATAGTATTTGTAGTTGTCAAGGGATAAAATCGGGGATGTCCACACATCTGTGTAAACATATTCAAGAGGGCGATGAGAAGCAATAGAAGAATGACTGAATGGCAATTTGTGGCTTTTATTAAGAAGGCAATCATAACAAGATCAAAGTTTATGGTTGAAAGTTGAAAGAGGAATCGAAAAATCATAAACAATTTTGTTTAAAATAGAGGAAGATGGATGACCCAATCGTGAATGCCACATGTGAAGACTCGTTTTTGGACCAGAAGAAGATAATAACGCCACTGCTTGAGAGCTTGAGACCGGCCACTCATACAACTGATCTTTAGTTCTGCCTTGGAGTAACGGGACCCCCGTACTGAGATCCTTCACCTGAAAGGAGGCAGGGAAAAATTCGACCGAAACATCATTAGTGTTGCAGAGACAGTATACAGAGATAAGATTCTTCTGTATCTTAGGAACACATAATATATTATCCAAAGTTAAAGGTCGAATATGTGAAGGAAGAGATGTGGTACCAGTATGTGAGATATTGAGGTTCGAACCATCGGCAAGTAACACATCATCTCCACCGTGATAAGCTTGATGAAGGGAAAGATTGTTGAGATCTGAGGTCAGATGGTGCGTTGCACCAGAATCCACAAGCCAATTGTTCGTCGTATATGGTGCATTGGCAACAAGATTGGCATGTGGTTGCCAAGGTCGAAACGGTGTTGGTGGCATGGATTGGCTTGATGATTGCAGGTTCTGGATTTGAGGACATCGTCGTGCACTATGACCTTGAGTATTGCAGAATTGGCACTTTCCCAAGTAGGGACGCGGAGCTCGCGAATCATTGATGGGTTGATACGGTGATGGCGACCAGTTTGTGTTGTTGTTGTGGCGATTGTTGTTGTTATTGTTGTAGCGGTTATTGTTGTTGTTGTTTCGGTTATTGGTGGGGTGTTGTTGAACAGCGTTAGTAGAGATGGGAAAAGGAGAGGAATGTGAGATCTCTGTGGCGGCAAGAAGCTTGGCTTCGTGGTTAAGGAGACGCTCATGGACTCCAGTGAGCGTTGGAGGAGTATCTTTACCCTCGATCTGATCCACCACGGTCTTGTAGTCATCAGGGAGGCCAGCGAGAAAAAATTCAAGTTGATCCTCCTGATCATACGATTTGCCAAGGATCGCAGCTTGATCCAGACGAGTTAACATGCCTTGCATATACTCGTCAATGGTTCTGGTACCTTTGGTGAAGTTTTTGATTTGAGCAGACAATTGCTTCTTATGGCCGCGACTCGGATTTGCATATGTGGCTGACAGCTTTGTCCAGATCTGTGATGCAGTGGTGGTGCGCGACACAAGTGGTTGAAGTGGCTACGAGATGGCTTCGAGAAGAGCACTGTAGATTAGTTTGTCCTGACAACTCCATTTGATGAAGACGGGATTGGGAGAGACAGCATCGCCAACGGTAACGGTGGCAGACGGAGCAGCGGTGGTGCCATCGAGATGACCAGCAAGGCCATGTCCATCGAGAAGGGCGTTAAGTTGGAGACTCCACATGAGATAGTTAGTGCTGTTGAGTTTGGTGACGTTTGACATATTGATATTGAGGACGGTGTTGGTGTTGATTGCAATTGTTTCGGTGGGGGTCGGAGTGTTGTTGAGGGTGGAGGCTTCCATGGCGGCTAAAATTTTTGAAAATATTGAAAACTTTAGGTTTTTAGGAGCGTGTTTGCTCTGATACCATATGAATGCTGAATATATTGATTTTATTAGAAGGGATTTACCAATATTTATACAAGCGTATGAGAGGAATTAGGGAGAGATCTAATTACAATAAATGCCTAAATATATAGTTTACATATTTAGCTAATAGAAATATCATCGATTGAGAAAGGAATGCTGCCATGAAAATAGTACCAAAAATTTATCGAAAGAAAAACAGTTAGTTGTATCTCATAGAAACTTTTATAAAGTTTAATTTGACGTATACGATTGATCTTGGAACATTTTAAACCCTAAACCTTAAAACACTGAAACAGTCCTTGGTTTATCAAAACAGAGTTTTACCTCGAATCATCATCCAACAAGAAGGAATCACTGCCTGCATCATTGGATTCCTCTGTCATGAGTGCCCGCATACTCGATATAACCTGCAAGAGATTTAGATTCTGTTCAGCATCTACAAAGGTTCCAAATTGAACAAGAAACTTGATACTTTTTTTTCATTTTGGAAGTAAAAAATGTTTCAAGTACTTCTTGTGAGACGCTTCAGGTGTTATAGCTATCGTCCCAGTATAATGTGCAAATACGGTAAAGCTGCTGGACACTGAGGACCTGTCACAGATGGAAAGATGCAAATAATGAAGAGAATGTTAGGTAATAAGAATGACCACCAAGTGTGCTTCTAGAAACTAAAAACAGAGCCTTACCGGGCAAAGATCGTGTGCTACTGTACTTCTGGTGGATAACCTGAAGGCGAGAAAGAAGAAGAAAGTAATGTTATTGTAGTTTATAGGAACCAATGACCAAAAAAAAAACTACTGGGATGTTATTGGTTCTTGCATTTTAATGGATTTCTCAGATTTAGAAATCCTAATGAATCCATTGATTTTAAAATCGGATAAGTGGATTTCAAAATTAAAAAAGTTGGATTTCAAAATCAAATAAACAAATTATTGTAAATCAACCAAATAGATTTACAATAATTTTAGTATTATAATAAAATCAAAATCAAAAAAAAAAAAAAAACTTTTCGTTCTTTTCTTTCACTAATCATCTATTATTCTCCTAAAGTATAGAATATGTCCACATATTTGTTGCAATCATTGCTCTCAATTGATTGGCATGTTCTCTTTCTTGATCCTGGATTCCAAGAATTTCTTCATCGTTGTAATTATTAACTTCTTCAAGATCTTCTTCTTCTTCTTCATCAGAATTTGTTTCTTCAGGAAAACTATATGTTCGACAGTACTTTCGAAGAAAGTTATTTAAACCAGCACATGCAAGTACAATTTATGTCTGTGTCTTAAAAGGAAAAGGAAGCGCAAACTTAAAAATTAGGAATCGAGATTTGAAGATACCAAAGATTCTTTCGACAACGTTTTTCAAGGAGGCATGTCAATGGTTAAACAACTCTTTTTCATTTTGTGGAGTAGAATCTTAACCAGAAAACTCTTGTAGATGATATCAAACGCCACAATATGGAGCTAAAAAATTTCGACGATTTGCAAATCCACAATCGACTACATAAATTTTTCCCAAAATTAAAAAAAAAATAGTTACTTATCTATTTAAAAAAGTCAATAATTTACAAAACAAAATATGTATACGTACCTTCTGGAGCTGGTAGTCGATTAGTATTCCTTGTTAAAGCATCATTTAATATTTTTGAGTCATGGGCTGAACCTTCCCATCCACTATATAAGTACGTATATGAACTCAAGATCAAAATTATCGATTAGACTATGGGTTTTTATAATGAAATTGGCTTTTTCTATCTATTTTTTTTACCATTTCAAATCAAGACGCAATTGACTCTTCAATTATCTTTTCAAAAAATTAACGTTTTGGATCCAAAAACAAATTTTCTAAGCTGCAAATATGATACAATAATAAGCTGCAAATAAGCTGAAATTGACTCTTCAATGTGTACGTTTTGGATCCAAAAAGAAATTACTTTTGTTTTTTTATTTCTCTGTTTCGTCACCAGCACCATTGTTTTTTCCGTCATTATGTGCTTCTAAACTTTATAGCCAAAAAGCCTTCCTCGTCCACAACACAATGTGAAAAGGCAAATGAAGCTTCCTTGCGTGTATACCAACAAAAACACTGTATTCTTTGATGCAAAGATGCGTATACATATTCTTCAATTTTCTGGTTTCCAACAAAATACCTTCTTGCTTGCTGGAGATTAATGTCTGGTACATCATCTTCAAACGATAAAAGCTATGGCCTTTAAGTTGGCTCACTCACGAGGGTTGTAAGAGATCTAGCTCAACATTGTAATTAACTAGAGGTAGTCTATGAAAGATTATGCATTGATAACTTCATTGATAATTGCAATTACACTTCACATCTCAATATCTTTGCATTGAAAACTTTATTTACAACAATAGTCTGTAACAACTAAAGAGGCGTTGACACAAGCACATGCAAAGAAACAAATACGTTTCGGAACAGCTCCCTTCGATTTGGATCCAAATTTGTTTTTTTTTCTTTTTCTAAAAATTCAATAATACAAATCCAACCAAATAACAAGGTTTCACTCAATATTTGCTCCTTTGTATTTTACTCTTAAAAACACTTGTAAATCCATTCAAATCCAAACTAAAATCAAATCCTTATGCAAATCCTTACTATTGAATAACACTTCATTTTAACATGGATTTTAAAATCATATAACCAATAACACAAGATTTGAATATGGATTTCAAAATCATAGAACCAATAACACTGGATTTGGTTTGGATTTCTAAATCCATTAAAATATACAAACCAATAACACCCCCTTCATTTTTCCATATGGACCGACATAAGTTCAATCGAAAATCGTCAGTTAATACTAATTAACTAAATAATACTAAGGAAATCACTGCAAGAGCCCTCAACAATGCACAGTGTACCTCTGCATTGCAGTCTTCAACTTCACTAGTTTAGATTCAGCCTCCAATGCTTGCTTTAGTCTATCCTGGCTAATCTTGGTTGTCTCTTGAAGTTTTTTCTCTGTCTCATCAATTTTCATTTCCAGTGAACTCACCATCCCCTGTATAAGATAAGCAATTAGAAAAAGAAACATCGGTTTTCAGCAGAGTTTTTCATTTGGAGAAAATCTGTGTAGTTAATATTCTCAAATATTGCATATAATTAATTGCTCTTCTCCAGTAAGTAAGCAACAAGTTCAGAAATTCTCACAAACCTTTAGCTTTTCATTTTTATTTGTGATCTTCTCCATTAATTCCAGATCAACCACAGGAACCTCTTTAATTATCTCGGCAACTTTCTTGGCAGCTTCTTCAATTAGTAATGCCTCAGTTTCTTTGCACCTAAGTTGCAATTCCTCCAAAGAAGACTGCGCTTTTGCACTTTCTTGTTTCTTGGCCTCTTCCAGGTCAGTCTGCAGCGTTGAAAGAGGATGAAAAAAAATTCTATAAAATGCAAGAATCCCCGAAGAAATCAAGGTCAAATTCATGAGAAACAAAATGTGGTTCTTCAAACAGCAATCTCACCCTTATTCGTTTTTCTAATTGCAATCTTCAACTTGCTTCTCCAGCTTGTTCTTGGCTGCTTGAAGTGCTCCAGTTTCTCGAGCAGCCTATGTGTAAAACGAATTAAAGAAATTATGCTAGTTTCATGCAAAGCAATATCTTCGTAAGTGAGCCTCTGAAACAAGAGACCATAGAACAAAACTAGACAAAGAAAGAAACCACATCTCACCATCTTAAGCTTCCGAAGTTCTCCACGAGCAACTTTTGATCTCCATGCACATTGTGTCGTGATAGCTACTTTCTTTAGTTTTCTGTAATGAAGTCGGGCCAAGTATCCACGGCACCAAGTCTATAATAACAATGAGCATTACCATGATCAGAATATGACTCAGAAACAACTGTTTCATTATCAATCATGGATTTCTGGAAGGACTCAATCTCTTTATGTTTATTGGTGTTCTCAGAGAAATTGAACTTCTAATAGTACCACACTTCTGCAATTTTGATATAAGTGTACCTGAATTAATGTTGCAGCTTTCGTCTGCCTTCTGAAACATAGTTCCTTACGGGCAACCATACCACGCATGCCAGCTTGGACCGAAACAGCAGCAGAAAATAGCTCTGTGTAAGCCTTCCTAGCCAGAAACATACGCAAGTCTCTCTGGATTTTTAAAGCAGCAGCTTCCCTGCGCATGCCTTCATATACACTTCTAGCGAGATAACCTGGCAAACAGGGAGACGCATAGGTTTGCGAGTTAGTCCAGAAACTAAATTTAAGCAAAGACAAAGAATGATCCAATCATTTAGTCTAGTTGGGCTAAATAGACATGTTCAGTAGAACGTTTAAAATACCTCTGCAGACTGACTGAATTTGCTTAGCAGAATTACGCAGAAGGATGAAACTCTTTTTCGCAAGATATGACCGAACTTTTCTCTGGATAATGCTTGGTGATCTTCCCAAGACTTCAGTCCGTCGGGTATCCAAGTCTGCCATTTGTCCAGCCCTCAGAAAAACCTTTGTCTTGCCAATCTGTTAAAGTAATTGTCAATCCTCCACTATCAATGCAGCTCATCACACAAGCAGTAGTGGCAATGCAAAAAGCTTGATAACCCTCGAGTCCCACCTTCGCCAGAAGCTTCTTGCAAGCAGCAGGGTCATCAGAGCTATCATAAAAGGAATCAGTTAAGACATTGTCAATGGACATAATCACTCAACAAAAGAAATCCTAAGAGAATGAAGATCTTACTTCTGGAGCAAGAATACCAAATCTGTCCAAGAATTCATCGAAATGTTTCCTGGTAGGATAGCCAGTACAACTAATCCTGATTGCTTCCATCACTCCCTGAAGTCATTAACACAAACAATATACTTCTTTCAGGAATATAAATTTTAAAAACTGGACTACTGAATCGACATAGAATGTCATTCGCACCCCCACAACGTAATTGCTGTAAAATGTGTTCGTTCTCAAAGATTCCAGGCTTCAGAAGGTTATTTGGTTTTATACATCGAATATAGTGTGGCTCCGTGGTACCGAGAATCTCGAGCAATGATACCAATTGTTGCTGAAAAGAAGCACAAAAGAAAATTAACTGACCAAAAATTTTGATAAAACATGTGAACTCAAATTGGAAACCAAAATCAGACTTGATAAGTGTATATTTTGCATGTTTTTAAGGTTTAGTTTCATAGGTTTTTAGTTACAATTTGTATAGTTTTGGGATATTTTCATGCATTTAGGTCCAACTTGAGTCTCAATGCATTTTAGATGTCCTAAGTTGTCTTTGCATTTTTTTTGGCTTACTTGAGCCATTTTCAGGTGTTCTTAGAGTCAGAGGAGTTGGAGGAGTCAAAATAGCCATATAAAAGGCCATTGCGGAATACAGAGATGCAAGATCAGGTTGAGACGTCAGAAGTTTGGCATTGGATGAAAAACTTTCCACCGATGGATTGAGCTCATATTTTAACACAAGCTAGATAAATGGATTCTCTTTCATTTGGAAGTTAATGGAGGCCATTCCAACGGCGCGATCAAGAGTTATGCCAATTTTTGTGACGACGGTCCAGTCTGGCGAGCAAGAGGAGCGAGTGAAGAAACAAGCCAGATCGATCGATCCAAAAACTTGGATCGATCGATCCCAAACATCGAAAATTTCCCAGACCGACCTACAATGCCAGATCGATCGATCTCATTATTTTTTGGGATCGATCGATCCCCTTTGGATCGACCGATCCACGACCGAAACCATCCGAAGTACTTTAAAGATCAACTCAGAAGAACGGTTTCCATTTGGATTTAGCCTCGGCGGTCTTCATGAAAGTTGTAGATAGTTTAGTTAGCGTTCCAATGGAGGTGGTTGAGAGTCATTCTGACATGTGGTTCAAGAGTTATGTCCGATTTAGTGAAGACGTATCAAACCGAAAACCAACCTCTGAAAACAGTGTAAAAACGTGTTTTTAACTATTCCACCAAACTTTTGGTGACTTTGGTCGACCAAGACTCTTTAATAACTGGTTTTGAGCCAGATGTATGTATGCTTTATTATTATTAGAGAGGTTCTTCAATTCGTTGTGTGTGTTCAACCCAAGATCTCTCTCTAGAGATTCTTGGGTTGATTCTTCATGTATAATCCACACCTTTGAAGGATTCTTCATATATATATACTTTGATTTCTTCTTTCTTCTTCTTAAATTTGGGAAAGCTCAAGAACACTACTTGGTGTTCTTGATGGATCTTCATGTTCATGCCATCAAAGAGAAGATTTCGTCATCCCTTTTGTATATTATGTCTTTTTGGTTGTTCTTGGTGTTCTTGTGAATACTAGATTTTTGTTGGATCGTGTTTAGGTTTGATTTGGTTGGTTGATGGTTAGATGATGATGATTTAGGTTGATCCTTGTTAGATTCTTCACTTAGGTTCATTCTCTATGCTAGATTTGCATAAACAAAAACCTAGGACTACACCTTAGATTAGGTAGGTGCTAGTTTGGCATGACAAACCAAGCTAGAACTACACCCTAGATTAGTTAGATTGTTGGTCTCATCCCATGCTTTAGGGATAGATTCGAGTAAACGGTGTTTAGTGCTAGACTAGGTTCATTCATTCGTATCTAGAGCTTAGGCATTTCTCGCCCGGGAGGGTTTCAAAGAAATGCTTGAACCAAACCTTTTGTGAGCTTGGCATATCCTAACCTGCGGGAGTTGATGTTTTGAGTGTTAAGTGAACTAAATGGACTCGTGATTAATGCTCATTGATTATTTCGATTCAAAAACGGAGTTTAGTCTTTTAATCGGGTAATCGATGAAGAAGATTGATACCACGAGAGTGGGTTAGTCTTATGTTCGTGTTCCATGTTCTAGAATGATGTCTAATGGTTCCAAATGATTCATTGTTTGATTGTAAACCATCTCATTGATAGCTTAGTTCATGATCCAACACTTTTGTCTTGAGTCTTGTGTTTTGCTTTCTTGTATTTTGTTATCTTTCTTGCATTTGTTTTCTTACATAAAAACCAAAAACGTTTTGCTCTAGCTCAGTTTGTTTCTCGCATCTTTGGTGTGTAATCTTTATTCCCTGTGGATTCGATTCTAAAGTGCTACATCGACATACCGTTATGATTGCGGTAGTGTGCACGTTAGTTATTAATTGATGTGGTAAAACACTTGAAATCAATTTGGCGCCGTTGCCGGGGATTAAACAATTGCCATTAGAGTTATGATTCATTCTAAGTACTCTAGAGCCCTTTTATTTTCTTTTGTTACTAACCTTTTCTCTTTCTTGTGATCTTGATCTCTTAGGTTCGAAACTAGGAGTAGAGGGAACATGCAAAGAGAGAGTGAATAAGAAACACAACCGTCAAGCTAGAGACGTTAAACGCGCCAGTGGGGACTCCCCCAATTCTATCCTTTGTATATATGTTTATATATTTGTTTTGAGTGTGGTTAAATCTTTGTTTTAGTATGTTTTGATTTTACAGGGCGCTGGTGAGTAGCAGAAAATTATCGGGGTCCTGACCGATAAAGATTAGCCGATCTCGGCAACTCTGGAAAAGATGAAGGTTATTTTATTGGGGTCCTGGCCGATAAACCCCACACACTCCACTCCAGGGTACCTCACTTAACACCTTGTACATACTTTTTGATTTGTGTTTTACTCTCTCTTTGGATTTATTTCACACCGAGACGGTGTGATTTACGTCCGGGGGAGACGTATTTGTCATTTAACATTGTGTATTTTGTCTTATTTTCAGTTTCTTGAGTCATTGCATTGTACATTTTCTTGAGTCATTGCATTGTACATTTTCAATTGCATAAAAAAAAACGAAAAACTAAAAAATCATCATGTAGTTTGCATTAGTCCATGTGCATTCTAGACTTGACTTGATCACTCATTTCTAGATCATATAGGATTGCATTACATATGCATAGGGAACAATGATAGAAACCACTAAAATCTTAGTTTAGAACTCGATGTGATACCCTTAGTAATATTATCATGTTGCTTGAACAACCTTTTTGAAACTTGTATACTCTTTGCTTTGATCTCTCTACTCTTAACTCTTTGTCTTGTAATTACTTGTTTAATTTGAAATCAACCCTTGATATTGGACTTAAATGAATTTAATCGTCTCGCTTATGGGCTTGTGATACATAACCATGGTTCAAAGAAAACACTCGGGTTATCTTATCCACTTTTACCACTCTCTAATAACCCGAGTGGCCATTCTCATATTTAGAATGGTTCCCTACATTTTACCTTAACCGTTTTCTTTCCACCCCCTCGTTGTTTGATTGAGTGAGGCCTATTTCTTGATGTGCTATTGTGTGTAAAATCTTGTAAGTATTGGGAACGACAAAGGTTAGCTTTCAATTTTAGCTAGTCTAAGTTGTTCAAAGAAAAAGGTTAACATTAGGATGGGGATCAATGGAATGAATGGTATTTAGTTTGGGGAACATGAGCTCACGAAAGTAAGATGAGAATTGGTTGAAAAAGCAAACTCTAGAGAAGTACTTAAAAGAAAGACCATAAGAAAGGGAAAGAAAAACACTATCCATGTTTGAAAAAGAGAAAGAATAAAAAGTTTAGGGAGAGTAAGAAGAAAAGAAAGGGGTCGATTAAAAATGTTCTCTACAAGTTTGGCGTTTTAGGAAGAGAAAAGGGAGTTTGATTTAGCCAAAAGGGCTTGGGAGGTTTAATGAGCTTCAAGGAAGTAAGATAAGAAGAGGAAATGGAATCACCATTCGGTAGAATGCTTTGCTAGGAGGGTAGAACAATGTGAGCTTAACTTTGTATACATAAATTGTTTATAGTCTTCCTTGCTTTTGCATAACATATAGCATTCCTTTTTCTTGAGAGTAAGTCACCCAAAAAGAGAATGAACCTCCTTGCATTCACATTAACTAGTGCCAAAAGCCTTTTCTTCCAAACCGATTGGATTTGATCACTTGCCCATTTGCGAGACCGCACCTTTAGAAAGATCAAATGAATGTGAGGGTTGGTTGAGAAGAGAACTTGTAGGCATGAGGCATTGTTGTTAAGAGAAAAGATTAGGAGTTGCGATAAGCCTTGAATGAGTTAGAGTGGATTAACTGTTTGTTTTTGCAACATGCTAGTATTATTCAAGGTGATCATATCGAATGCTTACTAAGTTATTTTGGTTTTGAGTTCCCACTTATAAACTCTCTTTTGGTTTGTCATTTCTTGTTTGCTTGAGGACAAGCAAAAGGCAAGTCGGGGGGAGTTGATAAGTGTATATTTTGCATGTTTTTAAGGTTTAGTTTCATAGGTTTTTAGTTCCAATTTGTATAGTTTTGGGATATTTTCATGCATTTAGGTCCAACTTAAGTCTCAATGCATTTTAGATGTCCTAGGTTGTCTTTGCATTCTTTTTGGCTTACTTGAGCCATTTTCAGGTGTTCTTGGAGTCAGAGGAGTTGGAGGAGTGAAAATAGCCATATAAAAGGCCATTGCGGAATACAGAGATGCATGATCAGGTTGAGACGTCAGAAGTTTGGCATTGGATGAAGAACTTTTCACCGATGGATTGAGCTCATATTTTAACACAAGCTAGATAAATGGATTATCTTTCATTTGAAAGTTAATCGAGGCCATTCCAACGGCGCGATCAAGAGTTACGCCAATTTTCTTGATGACGGTCCAGTCTGGCGAGCAAGAGGAGCGAGTGAAGAAACAAGCCAGATCGATCGATCCAAAAACTTGGATCGATCGATCCCAAACATCGAAAATTTACCAGACCGACCTACAATGCCAGATCGATCGATCTCATTATTTTTTGGGATCGATCGATCCCCTCTGGATCGACCGATCCACGACCGAAACCATCCGAAGTACTTTAAAGATTGACTCAGAAGAACGGTTTTCATTTGGATTTAGCTTCAGCGGTCTTCATGAAAGTTGTAGATATTTTAGTTAGCGTTCCAATGGAGGTAGTTGCGAGTCATTATGACATGTGGTTCAAGAGTTATGTCCGATTTAGTGAAGATGTATCAAATCGAAAACCAACCTCCGAAAACAGTGTAAAAACGTGTTTTTAACTATTCCACCAAACTTTTGGTGACTTTGGTCGACCAAGACTCTTTAATAACTGGTTTTGAGCCAGATGTATGTATGCTTTATTATTATTAGAGAGATTTTCTTCAATTCTTTGTGTGTGTTCAACCCAAGATCTCTCTCTAAAGATTCTTGGGTTGATTCTTCATGTATAATCCACACCTTTGAAGGATTCTTCATATATATATATACTTTGATTTCTTCTTTCTTCTTCTTAAACTTGGGAAAGCTCAAGAACACTACTTGGTGTTCTTGATGGATCTTCATGTTCATGCCATCAAAGAGAAGATTTCTTCATCCCTTTTGTATATTATGCCTTTTTGATTGTTCTTGGTGTTCTTGTGAATAATAGATTTTTGTTGGATCATGTTTAGGTTTGATTTGGTTGGTTGATGGTTAGATGATGATGATTTAGGTTGATCCTTGTTAGATTCTTCACTTAGGTTCATTCTCTATGCTAGATATGCATGATAAACCAAAACCTAGGACTACACCTTAGATTAGGTAGGTGCTAGTTTGGCATGACAAACCAAGCTAGAACTACACCCTAGATTAGTTAGATTGTTGGTCTCGTCCCATGCTTTAGGGATAGATTTGAGTAAACGGTGTTTAGTGCTAGACTAGGTTCATTCATTCGTATCTAGAGCTTAGGCATTTCTCGCCCGGGAGGATTTCAAAGAAATGTTTGAACCAAACCTTTTGTGAGCTTGGCATATCCTAACCTGCGGGAGTTGATGTTTTGAGTGTTAAGTGAACTAAATGGACTCGTGATTAATGCTCATTGATTATTTCGATTCAAAAACGGAGTTTAGTCTTTTAATCGGGTAATCGATGAAGAAGATTGATACCACGAGAGTGGGTTAGTCTTATGTTCGTGTTCCATGTTCTAGAATGATGTCTAATGCTTCCAAATGTTTCATTTTTTTATTGTAAACCATCTCATTGATAGCTTAGTTCATGATCCAACACTTTTGTCTTGAGTCTTGTGTTTTGCTTTCTTGTATTTTGTTATCTTTCTTGCATTTGTTTTCTTACATAAAAACCAAAAACGTTTTGCTCTAGCTCAGTTTGTTTCTCGCATCTTTGGTGTGTAATCTTTATTCCCTGTGGATTCGATTCTAAAGTGTTACATCGACATACCGTTATGATTGCGGTATTGTGCATGTTAGTTATTAATTGATGTGGTAAAACACTTGAAATCAAGACTCACCTTAAAACGGGTACCTATAGATGAGAATTTTGATTGTTTGGAATCATCAGACATATAGGTGGGAACAAACTTGCTACAAAGGAACAAATAGAAGAATTTAACAATGCTTGATGCTCAGCAATAACATAATCTTTATTCTTGTCCAGGAAAAGTTCTATCTGATAAGTGATCTGGAACAATAACCCAATGGTTCTGAGAAGTTTCATGTGTTGACCTTGGAAACATGGGCAAAAGTCTCACTTTAGCTATATTGCTCAAAAGCAAAACCAAATTTGTGAAGTAAACTGATAGCAAAGGAACTAATGGGCATAAAAGAAAGGGTTCAGAATCAGTAGTTTGGGTTTCATACTCACCAAGCTTCATCTAGCAGAGCAATAATACCTCCATGTTTCTGAAGAACACAAAACAAAAGGAAACAAACACCAAGCATGAGCATTCGATGAAAGGAGATCAAAAATATTGACAGTGGGCAAGAAAACTGGCAACAAGAGAAACATATCACCTAGAGAAAAAGCCAAGAGTAAAAGTTCTCAACCGGACATGTTAGAAACAAGCACTAGCTTGACTATGAAACTGGATCAGACCCATATTTTATCAGAGTTAGATCCACTTTATTAAAGAGACCCATCTAACCAATTATGAAAACAACAAGCATACCACTTAAGCACCTGTTTGTCTTGAAACTCTCGAATCCATAAATATCAAGAACACCAATCAAGTACTTCGAGTCAGGATCTTGACCAATTGAGCTATTAATCTTGTCAACAAGCCTGCAAAGACCATAAAGCATTAGTATAGCACAATGATGGCAAAGCACCTTTGAAGTTTGTTTCTTCAAATAAGGAGAAGCAGCTATTGAATATCTTCATCAGGGTAGAATCGAGAAACCCACCAGTCAAACAACCTTGAGTACATGACTTTAGCCAAAGCATCTCTACGGATCAAGAGTTTTTGTGATGGCGAATCCTCAAGTGCCTTTTCATTGCAGCTGGAAAGAAAGGCAATATAAATAAGGAGACCAACTTCAGTCCACAAACAGAAGAAACAAAACAAAAACAACATTTCTTCGCTTTATTAGTTGACTAGGTGTCTAACCCGCGCCTTAAGGCGCGAGTCAATATCTCAAAACCGAATAAAAACAACACAAAGATTAACTATCTCAAACCAAATAAAAATAAAACATGTATTGAGATCAACGAATTGAAAATAGAGCAACAACAAATGACCAATATCAATCATGAACTAAAAACATAAAAACCAAAACCAACGAAGTGTGTAAAAGTCACAAACAAAACAAAACTACGACAAACGCGAGTTCTTATAGATATTATGAAACACGTCTTTGTAGACAACATTCATTGTCTTACGTTGTGGTTTACCATTCGAATCAGTAATTAAAATCTTCAATGCTTCCCTTGACGTAACCTTAGAGACAGCAACATAAAGCTGACCATGACAAAACACCGGCCTAGGTAAGTATAACCCAACTTTTTTCAGAGTTTGACCCTGGCTTTTATTTATCGTCATAGCAAACGCTATAGCAATGGAAAATTGTCTACGCCGCATTCTAAAGGGGAACCTTGCTTCCGAAAGCGAAACAAACATTCTAGATATGAGTACCTTTTTCCCGACTTTATCACCGCTTATAAGGCTAGCCTCGATAACATGTTTTGCCAACTGAGTAATAAGCAATAAACCTCCTCGAGGGTCAATGTTCCTAAGCAACATGATCGGAGCACCAATCTTCAACTTCAAACAGTGATTTGGCAGACCAGACACCTTGATATTGTTTAGATATTCCTGATTATAAACCATATCATCGATCTTGCTTGTATCCGAAGTATCAATGCTATCAGAATTAAGATATTCATGTTCATCACATGGATTCAAAATTTAAAAAGTTATATCGAATGGAATCCAAAAATCATAAATGTTCACAAAAACACACTAAAATTACTTGCGAGTTGTGACAACATAAAATCATTTATAACATCAACATCTTGATTATGGGGACTCAGAATAGCCCTTTCTTGAAAAAAATTAGGGCCACGTGTCGTTGCATAAATTCCTCCGTAAACCTCTGTTACAATATTTTTCACGGGCTCGCCATCTTTAGTTATCAATAAATCTGATGGGATATCGATCTCAACTTCTCCCGTATTGGGCTCATTAATTTTCCCATTACCGATATTCAATATCCAATTTGTAAAAACTCTTAACTCTTGATCCATAACACTACCAGTGCCACGAAGAAGTCTCATATTCGTTTTTAGCTCTAAAACCTTGCAATCAAACCAAATAGGAGAAGAATTCACTGTCGCCAGAATAGTTTCCGAGTTGTTATCGCCGACAATAATAGGTAAAATATGCCTAAAATCTCCGCCCAAAATAACCACTTTACCACCAAATACCTTAATACACTTTAATATATCACGTATAGTCCGGTCGAGCGTCTCGAAACAATGCTTGTTCATCATTGGAGCTTCATCCCAAATAATAAGGCTAGTTGCTTCAAGTACTTCTGCTTGGTGTGACCCAACACTTATTGAACACAAGGTATACTCGTTGACAACGATCGGTATCCCAAATCTAGAATGAGCCGTTTGACCCCCTGCAGCAACAATGCATCTATTTCACTTGATGCAACATTAAGAACTATACAGCCTTTAGACCGAAGCGCGGAACCCAAAACACTCCACAAATATGTTTTTCCTGTTCCACCATAACCATAGACAAAAAACAAACCACCGGTATCACCATTAACCGCATACATTATCTCATCGTAAACACGTCTTTGCTCATCGGTTATTGTGGAGAACAATCTCGCATGATCAGCGGCCAGTTTATCACAATCATAGTTTATCTCATCAAGTAAAAGATGGTTAGTATTCTTATACTGAGCAATATCGTCCGGGACAGGCATTAATCCTTTATAATTAGACAAAGAATGACCGTTTCTCCGCATATACTTTTCTATCTCTGACAAAACAAGATTCTTCAAATGGGCTTCGCTTATAACCAGACCTATTTAAAACGAAAATTAGACACATAATTAAAAAAAATGTTTAAAAACGATCATACTATTATTGTTCTCTTTGCGTCTTAGCGTGTATACAAAATCTTACTATCTAAATTAGAAAATTATAATAATCTTACCTAGTATTTAGTACAATTTAATTTCTATAGCAACAAAATAGACTATATTATAAACGTAGAAACTAACTGACATGTTATAAGCATATAGCTAAACATGAACATACTTAAAATGTCCAATTAATTAGTTACATGAGCTAACGCGACCCAGGACATTGTCATTTGTCAGATAATGCACCAGATTATCGAGCTTCATCTTAAAAACTCTACAACTCTATAAATAATCATATCATTAAATTATTAACTTTGTTACCAATAAAAAACCGAACACAAATATAACAACAATGTTAGACAATCGACCAACAAAAAAAGAAAATAACAACCGAATAATGTTTCATTCACTCACATATTGTAATTACGGAAGGTTCTCTCTCTGCCTAATTCTTTTTATCTCTCCCTCGCCATAATTCTCTCTATATTTTGTCGTAAGTGTGTGTCGTTATAATCGGTTATTCCTCACATTTTTCTTCTTCTTCTTTAACGTATTTGATTTATTATTTGTTTTTTTCTCAATTGTCTTTGACTTCTACTTCTTCTTTATTTTATTTTTCTTCTACAATAATTCTTCTTCTTCTATCTCTTTCGGTTTGTCTTTGTCTTTCTCTTCCGGTTTTACTTTTTCATTGTCTTCATCTTCCCTGGCTTATTATTCTTTCGGTTTTTCTTCGTCCCGTCTTCAACCTCAACTTCTTCTGCTTCGTTTTCTTCTTCTTATTCTTTATATTTCATTTATCTTCTCCCTCATATTTTCCTTTTCACTTTTTCATCGTATTTGGCTTATTCTTCTTCTTCGTCACATTTGTCTTCTTCAATTCTTTCTTCCTCTTCTTTTAGTTTTTATTCGTCTTCTCCAAATCCTTACCTTTCTCATTCTTCTTCTTCGACGTCTAGGTCTCATCCGCCTTCTTATTCTACTTATGTTTTTTATTTTCTTTGTCTTTGTCATCTTCTTCGTCTTTTCTGACTTTTTCTTCATCGTCTTAGTCTTCATCTTCTTCCTCTTCTTTATCTTTAAGTTTTTTTTCTTCGTCGTGTCTTCCTTCTTCTTTTTCATCATCTTAGTCTTCTCTGAATTATATTTTTTCTCTCTCTCACTCTTCCAGATTTTCTTTTGTTTTTTCTTCTCCCTCTTCTTCATCATTTCCCTTCTTTGTCGTTTTCTTTGTCTTCCGTTTTTCTTCTCCATATCATCTCCGAGTTCTTCTTCTTCTCTATTGTATTCGTCTTCTATGGCTTCTTTTTTCTTCAGCTTTGTCTTCATTTTCTTCTTCCTCTTCTTGTTCCCTCTCATTCTTCATCATCTTCATATTCTCCGACTTCTTATTCTTCCGATGTTTCTTTATCTCATCTTCGTCTTCTTCCTCGCCATATTCAATTTTGTGTCAAAATCTTCCAGAATCGGTTTCCATTACTGTCCCTTTCTCTCTCTCTCTAGATTCCTAATTTATATCTCCCTTGGATATTGACCGAGAATCTCCAACATGTTCTTAGTTTTTCACCTTCATGAAAGATAAATTCCACAATAGATAGGTTTAGTCTTGTTTTCTTCAAGACCACCATTACCAAAAAAACTACACTTACATACCTGAAGGCTTCAACTTTCTTATCAACCATATTAAACATAAATCAGAAACACGGAAGAGACGAACTTACAGTGATAGAATATTGATTAGTTACATGTCCATGAAGGCTCTCTCTCTCTCTCTCTCTCTCTCTCTCTCTCTCTCTCTCTCTCTCTCT
>PKMM01014734.1:32441-85876 GCA_002933915.1 Eutrema heterophyllum | reverse complement strand
ATAAAATTAAAAAAGTAAATTTATCTTAAAATCCAAAGTTGATTAAAAATGAAAAATTAAAAATGGAAAAACGTAAAATCGATTAATAAAAAAACTTAAAAATTTTGAAAATTTAAAAATTGATTCATAATATTAAAAGGTAAAGTTACTTAAAAATGTTAAATTTATCTTAAAAGACAAAATTAATATTAAAAAAGGAAAAAAAATACTTAGTTTTTCCATTTATATTAAGGAAACAATTAATTACTAATTCTAGAAGGAAAAAAATTCTAATTTCTTACACACCAAAATTTGGTAGTATGTCAATTACAGACCAAAAAAATTAAAAATCCAATAATCGTATTCAAAGCTATTTACTGCATATATTTCATCAAATGTTTCCTTCAATGTATATATTTATCTCATCGGAAACTTCGTTTCTAAATTTATGTATTATATATTTTCACGGGTTATCTAATTTTGTTTTCCATTTTTCAATATTTTTTTCATGGGTTATAAAATATTAAATTACAAACCCGCATATATGCGGTACTTATCTAGTATAAAGAGTGATTGAGCTCAAAATATATGATTGACCAATTAATTAACTTTCTAGCATTGTTGACTTCATATTTAATAAATAACAAAGAAAAAAAAATTGAGACTAAAATGATCCCCTTCCATTCAACCGAATTACAAGAATGTCATTATCCTTCTCCAACATCAGTTGGTCGGTAACACTGTTCACACGATATCAACGACATTGTTCACCCCGATGGCAACAACACTATTCATCATCCGAAGTAATAAAAATTTGTGCTTTTATACGTATCTATTTGATTATCACGATAACTCGTATTAAACTCATATTTGATTATCAAGATAACTCATATTGATAACTCATATTATCAAGATAAATCATATTTGATTATCAAAATAAATCATATTTGATTATCAAGATAACTCGTATTGATAACTCATATTATCATGATAACTCATATTTGATTATAAATATCTATTTGATGATCAAGATAACTCATATTGATAACTCATGTTTTCAAGGATAACTCATATTTGATTATCAAGATATCTCTTATATCTAATATCAAGATATGTTTTTGATGAAGACGATGAATTCCTTCGGCGGTGGTGAGCTCATCGGAGTTGTGTAACGCGAGTCAGAGACGTTTCCGTTGTTTGTCGGAGCTCCATAGATTTTGATGATGACCCGTATAATATCTCAACAGTTTAACGGGTGCGTTACCTGGGAATTAGCACTGTTACCACCACCGCCATCGCCTTCTTCACCGCCGACGTCTTCTTTACCACCACCATCTTCTTGTTTGTCGGCGGGAATTGAATCGAAACCCATGAGCCTCACCACATCTCCTCTCTCAACNAACTCATATTGATAACTCATATTATCAAGATAAATCATATTTGATTATCAAAATAAATCATATTTGATTATCAAGATAACTCGTATTGATAACTCATATTATCATGATAACTCATATTTGATTATAGATATCTATTTGATGATCAAGATAACTCATATTGATAACTCATGTTTTCAAGGATAACTCATATTTGATTATAGATATCTATTTGATTATCAAGATATCTCTTATATCTAATATCAAGATATGTTTTTGATGAAGACGATGAATTCCTTCGGCGGTGGTGAGCTCATCGGAGTTGTGTAACGCGAGTCGGAGACGTTTCCGTTGTTTGTCGGAGCTCCATAGATTTTGATGATGACCCGTATAATATCTCAACATTTTAACGGGTGCGTTACCTGGGAATTAGCACTGTTACCACCACCGCCATCGCCTTCTTCACCGCCAACGTCTTCTTTACCACCACCATCTTCTTGTTTGTCGGCAGGAATTGAATCGAAACCCATGAGCCTCACCACATCTCCTCTCTCAACTTCTCTGGCTCATCTCCTCGCCACGGATTGAGGATTGGGTTAAGTGAATTAACACATCTCATGATTAATTGCAAAGAAGGCGAAGAAGAATAATAAGATAAGAATTTATGAGGAGCATCTGAGATTTGTACTCGTCGGAGACATAGAATACGGTGAGGAGAGAGAAGAGCTAATAGGTTTTTAGATTAAAAAAGGAAGAGGTGATATGTAATTTCCTTTGCAAAAATATTGTAGAAAAAGTTGTTATGTTGTTGACATAATTTTGCAATCTTTCGTTACCATAAATTGCATATACTCGATAAAATACTCAATAATGATACTAAATGAGGTTTTGTGGACAAATTTAGCCTCAGTATTAAATAGTTTTTGATATAGCATTCATTAAAAGCAAAAAAACCATTTTGCCCATAGTTCTTATAAAGAGAAATTTCCCGATCATCATAAATCATCATCAGGATTCTTTTTCGCCGTCAACGATTCCTTTTTCATCGGGATCTTCCTGTCTTTCGCCTTCGACGCAACCAAATCCATTTACAAATTCGATCAGATTCATCGATTTACATGTTTACAAGTTTCTATCTTCTCGTCTGCTCCATCATCGATTTCAGAAATTGATTTTACACTTTGTCTATATGTGAAATTGCTTTTACCCTCTATGTTGTCGTGAAACTCTACACTTGCTCGTAAGTTTAATTGTCAATTTTATGGTGATTTTTCTTGAGTATACATTAGCTTAATTCCTTTTTAATAATCTTGTTTTCTCAATGGAGAAGAAGCATTATATTTACTTTAAAGAAGATGCAGACTTGTTTGATATAGTAAATACGTTAGTTCCAGAACAAGAATTTAGTTGAATTTGTGCATTTTAAAGGAACTAGTTATGTTTTTGTTTCAATATTATACAGATTTTCAGCAACAAATGTCAAATTGGCATGATCTTCCTCTTAACTCCATTATAAATTGTTTAAATGCTTCTACAATCTTTAGCTTCAAACTGACACGTGAATTAATTGTATTAGTTTATTTGTTGTTTCAATGTTTTTGTAAAATATTAGAATTAACGAATTATGTTAAGTAATGAACTAAGATATTGGGATTTTGTGTTCTTAGCATTGTGGAATTTCTGATTCTGCAGCCATGGTTGTGTTGGATGTGATGGTTTGTAATGTTTAAGCATTGATGTTATGAGACTTGTTACTCATAATTCTGGTCTTATAAAATGGATGTTTGCACAAACGCTTAGAAGAATCAAGACACTCATTCAAAACTAAAAGTTCTTTGCTTAGCTTTTCTTTCTTTTTTATTTATTCTTCATGGAATTATGCTGGAGATCTATTCTGTTCGTGGAGAGTAGAAATACCATTCATTCAAAACTGATGCTCATTTGTTCGTTTCCACTAAAAAATCTCATTGTAGCTTATCATTTAATTTCCACTCTCCACAAACAGAATATATCTCCACCATAATTCCTTCAAGAATAAAAAATAAGAAAGAAAAGCCAAGCGAAGAACTTTCAGTTTTGAATGATTGTTTTGATTCTTCTAAGCGTTTGTGCAAACATCAATTTCATAAGACTAGAATTCTGAGTAACAAATCTCATAACAACAATGCTTAAACATTACAAACCATCACATCCAACACAATCATGGTTGCGCAATCAGAATTTCAACAATGTTAAGAACACAAAAACCCAAAATCTTAGTTTATTGCTTAACATAATTCGTTAATTCCAATTTTTTTACTGAAACATTGAAACAACAAATAAACTGATACGACTAATTCATGTGTCAGTTTGAAGCTAAAGATTGTAGAATCATTTAAACAATTTATAATGGAGTTAATAGGAAGATCATGCCAATTTGACATATAATACTGAAACAAAAACAAAACCACTTACTTTAAAATACACAATTCAACTAAATTCTTGTTCTGAAGCTAACGTATTTACCATACTAAACAAGTCTGGATCTTCTTCTTACAGAGCTATGAAGATAAATCTTCTTATTATCAAAAAAAAAAGTCTGAATAAGTAATCTAATGCTTTTTCTCCGGTGAGAAAACGAGATTATTGAGAAAGGAATTAAGATATGTGATATTGAAGAAAAATCACCATAAAATTGATAATTAAACTTAGGAGCAAGTGTAGAGTTTCATGACAACATAAAGTGTTTCACTTTCACAGAGCTACGAAGTGTAAAATCAACTTCTGAAATCGAACTAAATCGATGAAATAGAGCAGACGAGAAAATAGAAACATGTAAACCTGTAAATCGATGAATTTGATCGAACCTGAAGGCGGAGGAGGGGAAGATCCCGGCGAAAAGAAATTGTTGATGGCCGATGATGATTATGATCGGGAAATTTTCCTCTTTTTGGGAACATTTTTTAATTAATTTTTGATTTATTCAGTTCGATTGCATAAAATTTAGCTATATCCCCTGTTCAAAAAATAGGCAGCCTAGGAGCTAGGCAGCGGGCGATTTAGGGTAATCGGTTCAATAAATCGAGTGTCTGATTAATTTTCGGCTAAGACGATTAATTTCTATCCAGGCAGTCGTTTAACCCTGTTTTTTTTTAAAATTAAATAATTTAGTTAGTTCTAAAATTTGATAAATCCAACTTATGTTCATATTTTTAATAAAAATCATAATGTATTGGACATAATATTTGTTTTCATGTGTTTTATCCAATTTTAACCATAATATTATATTAAACTATCAATGATAATAGATTAACATGTTAAAAAGATATTAAAAACTTAAAAACTAATCTCCGATTAATCCTCGATTTTTTCGCTAGGCGCTAGATCCACCTCGACTGTCCGACTAGCGCCTAGCGAAATTTTGAACACCGGATATATTTATGGTATAGAAGTTTGGATCGATGAATTCGGTTTGGTTCAGTTATTTTAACTCACACACGTCGTGTTGTTGTTAAAGTTTACACAAGAACTTCGTGCTGTTTTACGTCGCTCGCTTCTTTTGGGTGAAAGAAGCGGGAAGATAATAAACCCTAGGAGAGAGCAAAAAGTGAAATTGAGAGAGAAGAGAGAAAGGAAAGAGAGAAGGAGATGAGTCATCATCATCATCAAGCTGTGGATAATCTGATCAATGTTTTCGCGAGAGCTTCTCATGATCTCAATGTTGTCCATTTCAAGCTCGACAAGGAATTCCAGCAGATCTATCCTGAAAATGTAAGCAATTTCAATCCGTTCCAGAATCTCGAATTCTCAAAGTTCCTAAGATAAACACTTCGAATTCAAACCTCGATGTAATCTTATGGGGATGTCTATTTTGGATTTCTGCTTGTGTTCTGGATTTGATTTATGGATTTAAACGATATATTTTGGGTCGTAGGCGAATCCGATGAAGCTGATTCAACGAATCAAGAAGTTGCAGGAAGATGTGACTGTCCTCAAAGACCAATGCCTAGAGCTATTGTCCGCTAAACAGGTTCTTCATTGCAACTAATTGCTTCTATGTCTCTTTATATCTGGAAACGGCTAAATTGAAACTGGAGACTGGAAATTAGCAGTAGAGTCTGTAGAGAGTAGCTTCGGTCTTCGCGATTCCAAGTTGTTAAATTCGTCAAACTTGTTAAAGATCTATCTATATAACTGCAATCTGAACAAAAGGACTAGTTTTTATCGATCGTAAAGAAGGAAGTGTAAATTTTCTTGTAGATAGTTTCTTCTGCATTGGCTTCTGCAACGTTTGATTGTTAAATTTTTGTAAACATTACCTGTTTGTTTGGTATAACAGGATTTGATTGACAAGGCGCAGACAACACTTGTTGGAAACTACAACCTTATTCAGAAAATGAATGCATCAATGGGAGAATCAACAAATGGCGATGCGGATGATGCATTGGCTGATTTTAATCAGGTTGGTTCTCTTTTCTTCGGTAGGCCAATTCGTGATACCTTAAAAATCAAATGCACATGAGCATCCTGATACGGAGAGGCTTAAGAACACTTTCCATAATCTCTTTGCTTTTTCATCTCTTGTTTTTCAACAGATCATTGACGAGTGGACAATGCAAGTTAGGTCGAGAACAGGTAACCAGAACAAGTCATTAAATGTCATGGAATTGCAATTCTTTCAGATTAAGCTCTTGTAATCTGAGTTATTTTCCTAAATGATGCTTCTTGTTTCTGATACAGTGGGAGAGACAGAGGAGGCAGATAAAGAAGACATCAATAAGTTACTTTTCTCAGCTATTGTTCATAGCAATTGAGTATGTTGATGTTCATGGTTATATTCAGAGTTACATAACTTCTGCATATAATCTAAACTGTGATTTGGATTGTGTAGCCAAGATCACCACATAATTTTACAATACCTAACATTACATAAACTATTCTATTGTGCTTAAAATTTAAGATTCATCTTGGTCCCTTGGTTGGGTAGAAAGGGAGAGACCCACTAGCTTAACAGTTAGCCGAAGGACGAAGCTTTCTCACTAGCCATTTCCTACGTAACGAGATGTCCAAAGCCAAGAACGTCTTTGCTTTCCTGTCGTCTTCCAAAAGATCACAAGCATCCAACAGAAGCTCATCATCCATGTCGGGCAAAGCTTGCAGTGCATCAATGGCATTTCCTCTTCTTGAGTAAATTTCGTTCTGAGGCATGGGCTTTGTACAATCATCATCCTCATCTTCTTTGTCAAACAGAGGTTTCCTCGTCTCTCTTTCGGTCTTCTGAGCCTTATGTACTATGAGTCCCAGAGACGGAGTTGTTGGGTTGGTTCGCTTACTATGCTGCTTGTGGGGCGACGAGCTAAAGTCATCATCTATATTAATCTCATGGCCATAGTTTTCCAACTCGATCATGAGATTCTCACAATTGAAGCTTTCTTGAGAGAGATGTTCGTATAGCTTGCACAAATCGCAGTAACTATCCAAGGTTTTACCTTTATATATGGTTGCATCTGGATGCTCCTGCAAAATCAGACACTAATCACTTAGTATCACACCTTATAAGAAAACATTCCTATAGTATTCACACAAGCCCAAGAGCGTCATTAGAGAGTCTTACCTTAACATATGATTCCCAATATTCATCTTCTGCAACAATCGTTTGCTTCTCCTCATCCCAAGCAAAGCCACTGAGATTGAGGATATTGTTGATGTCGTCACGCTCTTTCATCATCAATATGTAACGGTTCTCCAGCATGAACATGTCAGTCTGCAGTCTGAACTTGGCATTGAAGGATTCTGCCATGTCACCCCAAGCTGGCTCTGTGAATGTCTCACCAATCTTATTTCCTCTGTTCACCTGCTCTAGCATAAGATCTATAAGACAGCGGTCCATGACCGGTGTCCATTCTATACAAGGAGGACCGATGTTGCTACAGAGGTAATCATTTTTCTCGTCACTGGCATGAACCATCTGGAAACTGTGAGTTTCTCCCAAAGTATCTTTGAATCCATCTGTGCTTCCACTTTCTGAGAATAATTCATGTAAATACAAATTGATCACTAGTCAATCACTTCTGCATCGCTAAAACTTAATGATACAAAAGGCGATAGAGAGCACAACGTTGCAGTAATAAAACTTAGATAAAGCAAATATAATGAATTTTTTTATCAGATTAGCTTTCATCTTTTATTGAATTTCAAAGACCAAACATACCAATCATCAGCACAGTTTCTGCCGGACTGGGATCAAAAGCTTGAGCCAAGCGTGTGTATCTCCCATCTGACATTTCCTTCCCAAAAATGAAGCAAAGATTTGGATAGCTTGGAATAGTTTTAACTCGATACGATCGAGCTTCTGGATGTGCCTGCACACGCTTCATTTGTTTAGAGCACACAACCACAACTGATATCTTAAAAGAGAAAGAATGTTGCATGCCTGTATATAGGTATTCCAAATGCTATCATCTGCAATCACCATATCTCTCCTTGTATCCCATGAGAACCCGTTTTGCTCGAGAAGGAACTTTATGTCGTTGTATAACCTCCTAAAGTGTTTGTACCGGTTCTTCAGAACGTCTTTGCTGTGTTGAGACAGGAATTTGGTATTGAATGCTGTAACCATTTCGTTCCAAGCACTCGTTATGAAAGTCTGCCCAACTCTGTTCCCTTTGTTCACTTGCTCAACTAACAAATCAATCAGATAGTGGTCCATTGGCGGAGTCCAAAATGTCCTCGTGCGGTCAGAATTGTGCACCTGGCTCGCCTTAGTCTCATCTGGAGAAGCAAGATTTTTTTTTTTAGCATCGATCTCAATCAGATGAATACAAAATTTTAGTGCTGAATAAGATTTAACCCACTCATTTGTGCAGCCGAACCATCATCTTTGACTTGGACTGGATAAGGTAAAATCCCTTGGTCAGCTGGACAGGAAAATATGATGTCCAAATCGTTGTAGCGTAATGATCTTATCATATATGTTTTAGCAAGTGGATGCTCCTGCCTCATCACATCTAAATTCAAACTGATGGAGTGAAGATCAAAGATTATTCAAGAGAGGGAAATAATAGCCTAAGAATCCAAACCTTGACGTAAGCATCCCAAACGGCATCATCCGCAACTATCCTTTGCAGAGTTTCATCCCACGAAAAACCGTCTTCTTTCAAAATAGCTCCCATATCCTTGTAGTATTTCAACAACTTGTTGTAACGGTGCCTTAAAACCCTTTTCCCATATTGAGCACTGAACCTAGCATTGAACAAACCGAGCATATCCGTCCACGCTTGTTTACTGAAAGCATTACCAGTCTTGTTACCTCTTCCGATTTGATCAAGCATAAGCCCAATGAAGTATTGGTCCATTTCCGGACTCCACTCAGTTTTCGAGCTACTCGAGAGAACAAGACTGCCACTACTACTCTCACCTACAAAACCCGGTGTAGCATACATAAATCACTCATCTTACCAAAAAAAACAGTGTAACCAAACCAAGAAGAGCAAGAACACACCAATGTTGACTCCATTGATCTCATCCTCAAACTCTAAATCATGACTTGACCTACTGTATCTACCATCAGCAACCGTATACCCATAGATTAAGCACAAATCATTAAAATTCAACACTGGTTTCGTCTTGTACACACGAGCCTCAGGATGAGCCTGTAAAAAAATCACAATCCCTACAGATAAAACTCAAAAACATATCTCAATTTCAGCAAAAAAAAGAGCTAATTCCATAGCTTTTGGAACCTTGAGATAACAACTCCATAGACTCTCATCTGCAAGCACCATTTGATTAGTCTGGTCCCAAGAGAAACCACCATGATCAAGAAGGCTCTTCACATCGTTGTACTGCTTCCACAGATTCGTGTACCGGCTTTTCAACACGTCTTTATCGTACTGAGACCCGAACTTGGAATTGAAGACGCCGAGCATCTCGTTCCACGCCTGCTTGTTGAAAGTGTGGCCGGTTCTGTTTCCTCTGTGCAGATGCTCCAACATTAGATCTATGAAGAAACGCTCCATCTTTGGGGTCCAATACGTTCTCGTTCGGTCATTGCAAGTGATTTGACCACTCATTTCGCTTTCTCCTCTGAGTCGAAATCCAAAACCCTTCACGGAGATTCAGAAAGACGAAGACTTTGAGAGTGAGAACCAGAAGAGAGAGAGAGACTAGAGAGATGAGTACCAGTGTGTATATATAGGTAGCGGTTACAGTTGCGCGCGGCGGAGAGAGATGGAGATTGGGCGGAGTTTGGGAGAGAGATTAACCCTAATCCCGAATAATTTCTGTTTGGCTCTCTCTCTCTACTCTTTCTTCTCTCTGGTTTATCTGTTGACCTTCTATGTTTGGGCCCTCCTATGGGTCTTTTTGTGTTCAAAGGGCCTATGGGTCCAAATAAACAGATTTTGAAGAGAGATTTTTTTTTCCCCATGAAGCATCGGTTTTCCATTAATACCAACTTTTACATGTCCCATTTTTATGAGACGATTACATTTGGCATTTATAGCTCATAGATTAGAGAACGCACAAACAGAAAGAATACAATTTTGGATTTAAAAGAGAGAGAGGGAAAGGAGTCTTGAAAAAAAGAAGTCACCTTAATATATAAGTCATTATTGCTGAGGATGTGTATCGTTGGAGATCTGTATTATGCAAAAATGTATTGTTTGCGTCGGAACTAGTGCATGATTTCCATAATCCAGGGCCTGTCACCCGAGGCTAATCTATCAAAGGCATATGATAATCTTGACTGGTCGTTTTTAAATATCCTCAAATCGTTTGATCTTCCGCTAATATTCATTAACTGGACCTTCAAATGTATTTCTTCTCGTTCATACTCTATTGCGTTGAATGGTAATTGGTAGAGTTCTTCCATGATAAAAAAGGGTTTGAGGCAACGTGATCCGATTTCTCCACCTCTCATTGCTCTTGCGATGGATATTCTATCCAAACATCTCGACAAAGCAGTGATTCTGGATCGTGTCAGGCCTCATACTCGTCGTGTTGACCCACTCATCACAATTTTGCAGATGATGTGTTGGTTTCCTTTGATGGTTTTGAAGCTTCCTTGAATGGTATTCTTGACATCCTAAAGTGTTTTTATTAAGCATCTGCTCTAAGGCTGAATATGGGAAAGTCGTGCTTATTCCTAGATGGAAATAATCGTCAATTATCGAGAGAGTTGGCAGCTAGGTTTGGCCTCATTCAAGGATCCTTTCCGGTTCGTTACCTAGGTGTACCCCTTATGCTTTGAAAACTGCATCCTCAAGACTATCGTCCTTTAATTGATAAAGTGTTTTCCCGAGTCTTTTCTTGGTCAGCTCGACACCTATCATTTGTAGGGAGGTTAGAACTGATTTAATCGGTAATTATGAGTTCGTTAATTTTTGGTGCTCTATTTTCGTTTTGCCTAACAGTTGCTTGGAGGAGCTAAAGAAAATTTGTGATGAGTTCTTGTGGTCGGGAGCTCCTAATTCGGCTAGAGGGGCAAAGGTGGCATGTGAATCGGTTTGTTCTCCGAAGAAAGTAGGAGGTTTATGGCTCAAGATGCTAGTGGAATGGAACAAAGTCTTTGCCTTGAACCTCATTTGGCTGTTATTCACATATAGTGGTTCTCTTTGGGTCTCGTGGGTAAAAAAACATCTCATTAAAGATCGAGTTCTTTGGGGTATTGACTTCCGAAGCAAGAACAATTGGCTGTGGAGACGTCTAATGAAGGTTAGAGACCTTGCAAGACCCTTTTTGACTGTGGAAGTAGGGTCTGGTTCGTCCATCCTTTTGTGGCATGACAGTTGGACATCCTTGGGACCCCCTAGTTGATCTCACTGGCCGATTGGTCCGCATGTTACTGGTATTTATTACACAAGAATAATAGCTCAAGCATGTGTTAATGGTACTTGGCCTTGCCTAGAGGAAGACAACCAATAAGTGTGCTGCTTAGGTCATCTCTTCCTTACCCTCCAATTGTTGGTTCTTTCGTAGACGACTTGTTTCTTCGGACGGTAAGTAGTGATGCTCTCCCTTCTAGATTCTTTGCCTCAAAAACGTGGAGATCTCTCCATCTGATAGTGAATCCAATCTTTTGGAAACCAACAGTTTGGTTTAAATGCAAATCTCTGAAACATGCATTTATATTCTGGTTGTTGGTGCGTGGGAGATTAAATACTAGGGATCGATTGAGGAGATGGGGTATGCTTATCCCTGAAACTTGTCTTTTGTGTAGATATGAGGCAGAAAGTTTGGAGCATGTCTTTTTGGTTGCGATTTCTCGAAGGATGTATGGGAGTCCTTTTCACAAATGCTTCAGTGAATCCTCCCTTGCTATTCACGGATCTACTCACTTGGTGTATTGCTCCATCTCAAAGTCATAAGCTAAACATCACTTGCAAACTCCTACTTCAAACAACGGTATATGAACTATGGAAACAAAGGAACTCAAGACTTCACACTTCATCCTTCAAATCATGAACTCAAGTTGTAAGAGACATCCAACTCAACCTTAGAGCAAAACTAGCGGCCCTTGATCAAGCACAACAATGGCCTTCATCAAATGTTCAAGCTGAGTCCAAATCCTTCCTTTATATATGGTTTGAACAATTTCAACCCTCTCCAACAAGAGAGATATTTTGTCTTTTATTTATATGGGTCCTATGGATATTTAGATTTGGTGTTTGATTATTTTTCTAAATGATGAACAATCTTTTTGGTTTACGTGTTTTTAGTATTTGTTCAACTGAAAAATAATTCATGAAACGAATTCTGGTGATACTTCCATATGAACGTTTGTTGAAGTATAAACTTCTATTTCTTGTGAAACTCCTTGTTGAGCATATGTTGTAGTTTCTACTTTAGTTTACAGTGAAAGTCTATGTTAAACATTTGTTGGAGGCATCCATTATGGAGCATTTGATGATGAATCCCATTGTTGGTTATTTAGTGATGATTCCATTGTTGAGCATTTGATGATGAACCCCGCTGTTATTGATTAGGGGTAGCTGAAGTAGACTGCATGGGCATCCGTCGGCTAAAGAGTCTTGCGCCTCAATTTACACTTTTTAGAAGCATCAACCTCAACGACCTGAGCCAACCTCTTTTTTGAACCGACCTCCTGAGATGCTGGAACCCCCGAATGGAGAACAAGCGCATTAGCATCCCAGCGCTGAGCTTCAACCTGATCTTGAGGCGGGTTATCAGTACGCCCCCCAGATCGGCTCGAAGGAACCTTTTTCTTCTTCTTCTTCCTCCTGCTCGCCTCAGTGACAACGGCTTTCCCCTTAGTCGACCTCACAACTTCGAGATCACGACAATCCGACGATCCGGGCCTAACAACCTGGTCGGCCGCCTCTGACTCAACATCGGTATTAGCATTAGCAGGACCTTCGCATGCATTAACCGAGTTGTTCCGAATGGTCTCAACGACCTCATTCTGGGATCCAGCTGGAGCCACGCTCGATTCTCTCAAGACAAGAGAATAGTATAGGACATCCAAAAGATGAAGATTCGGCTACCTCATCTTTTTTTTCCTTGAGACTTTGTAGCTACAAAAAAACGAGATTCAACTAAGAAACACCATAAGCTCGTATTTGAAGAATAAAACAACACATACGATCAACAAACCTTTGCTAGTTCGGCGTATTTTCTTCTCAAACCTCTCCTGATAAACTTCCGGCCACCGATCCGACCTTACTAAGTTTTTTGGAATCCTCAAGCCACTTCTCGGAAAGATGTTGATAAAGGGAATTCCACTTAGTTCTGAAAAGCCAAGGACAAAGAATATCATAATATAATAACGAGCTAATCTCTACTGATATTTTCATTCTTCCACTTAGTTCTGAAATACCCAATGTGTTCAGATACCGAAGCCTCGTTAACTAGAACGTAGAAATATTTCGTTTCCCAATCATTCACTTTGGACTGCTTCGGCCCAACGATGATATCATATCTCGGCTCCAAATTAGCTAAGAAAAACCATGGTTTTTTCTCTGAAATATTAACCGAGGTTAACTCCTCGAATGTGCGAGTGCCATTCGGAATGCCAAGCTCGGCCCCCATAGAAAGAATTCCGACCATGTTTATCACAGTGGCTGGCATGAGCTGCGAAATCGCCGCTTTACGCTTGTTGAAAAACCTCAACAAAAGATTTGGCAAAGGGAATCAGAGGCCGCACGATCTAAAGTAGTCTTCATACAAGCATATGTATCCCTCGGGGGCATCCCACATACGTCGCTCCTTCCCGGGAATCATGTAAATCAGGTCGTCAAGATACCTATACGAATCGAGCATAGCTTCTACCGAACTCCTTTAGGAGCGAGTTGGTACGATACAAGCAGACTGAATAATTTTTATTTTTAATTATGCTCGAGGTACAGCCTCAATATTTTTGTCTACCACCTCCCGTCCGACCTGAATACTCGTATCCTCCTCTCCGACCTGAGCAGCCATTTCTTCTTCAACTGAATTTGAGCTTCAGTTTCATGGCTATATCTATCCCTCAACTTGGGAACGACGACTGAAGGACAAGGTGCGCTAGGTCCAGCCTTGACATGATGGGAAGTGCGACGAATTAACTCGTCCAATACCGAACTGCTTCCGTCAGACGAGTCCGAAGAATCAGACGAACTAAGCAACATTTCTGGGGGAATGAACAGATTCCCAGAAACCCTTTCATAATCGTTAACAGATTCGGGTGATGAATTGCATTCTCTTCGATTCATACTAAAAGAATTCAGAAGCAGATCGAAGAACAACCAAGAACACGATAAAGATTGGTCGGAAAACTCATGGATCTTCGAGCAAATCGGAAAAACCGCACTGTGAAGTNTCCGACCTGAGCAGCCATTTCTTCTTCAACTGAATTTGAGCTTCAGTTTCATGGCTATCTCTATCCCTCAACTCGGGAACGACGACTGAAGGACAAGGTGCGCTAGGTCCAGCCTTGACATGATGGGAAGTGCGACGAATTAACTCGTCCAATACCGAACTGCTTCCGTCAGACGAGTCCGAAGAATCAGACGAACTAAGCAACATTTCTGGGGGAATGAATAGATTCCCAGAAACCCTTTCATAATCGTTAACATATTCGGGTGATGAATTGCATTCTCTTCGATTCATACTAAAAAAATTCAAAAGCAGATCGAAGAACAACCAAGAACACGATAAAGATTGGTCGGAAAACTCATGGATCTTCGAGCAAATCGGAAAAACCGCACCGTGAAGTACTAAAGATACGGCGAAGACTTATCGGAAAACCCGAAGAAAGACGATATACAAAAATGATTTAGAAAGAGAAAACAAGATCGCTAGAGAGAGAAACGAGAGCAATACCTTTTTATAGCAGATGGAGTGAAGTAAAGATTAAGAGAAGCCGAAGAGAATATATAGAAAGAGAAATGGTTATCAAGGAAAGCAATTATGACGACTCCTCGAATTCTGAAACGGTTGAAGATATTATGAAGATTCACGTCTTGTCAAAAGGATTCGCCAAACTCCCTTTATCTCACGCAACCATTTTGAGTTCTACCGAATCAACCCTAACTGATTAGGCCAATCTCCGATCGCACCGAGCTAAAAGATTTTTCATGAAATTCGCCGAACTCCAATAAATTTCCCTTCCGAACAGGGGGGGCTTATTGTTAGTGGTAAGCTTCGCACCACCGGTTTAACCCGGTATGAACCAAGATTGGTCCAATATGATCCCGGTCTACGATAACTCCAAATCCCGAAGAATTAGCCCACCTCGACTCCGATATCGGCCTTAGGGCCCATCAAGCATGTCTTAACAATGTCGGCACTGACCTCCGAAAATAAAGGAAGACGATCATATTGCTCCTGAGAGAAAAGGAAGATATCCATTCGAACTCCGAAGAAAAAATGAAATTATAGGCAAAAAGAAAGGAAAATTGTCATAATCAAAACCGAGAAAGAAAAGGAAATCACCAAATTTAAGCCAACAGAAGATCTTATAAGTAGGAAGGTCCTCTTCATTCAAGATCCATCCTAGAATTCATCCACGAGACCTAAGAGATTATCAGCCCTGAGATTACCGGCTTTAGTTTCTTAATTCTTACTTATTTTCCGGTTAGCTCGTCGATCTCCGACGACCTAATTTTCATGGTACTTCGCCGAGATATTACTTAATAAAACAGGATTCTGATTCCTTTTACTTATTTGCCATTTATGTGATATTTATATCTTACCACAAGTTTCAAGCTAAGTACGAGGTACAAATTGGATAGCAAGTATTTATGCCCAGTTGTCCTAGGTTGTATAGTCACGGAAAGGCATAAAAAAAATTTGGTTAAGATGTGTATCACCAAATTTCCACTGAGAGGATCACAAATTTTTCATGCCTAAGATATTTAAATATATATATCATCATTATACATGCCTTGGCAGCAGCATCATCAACAACATCATGATCATGATTCATGATCATGATAATGTATTTAGTGAGTTGGTTGATATTTTCAAAAAAAAATTCTAGACTAAGTTTGAAAATATATAAATCAATTATCAAATTTTTTTAATGGTTCTAATTTGTATGGTTGGAATATTAACGCTGACGTAATTATAATTTCATTATATGAAAGTATATATGTTACAATTTAAAATCAAGTATCAAATACAAGGATAGTTATATAGATTACTACCATTTTGTTTTTACTCAATGATCCTACCATTTTTCATGTGGAATATTTTAAAATGTTGGTTCATTATTTCCCCACATTGATGTACAATATTATAAAATGGTTAACATAGCCTCGGATATCATTCCGGTTTAATAGAATATGTGGACTGGAAAGAAAAGATTACTGAAAGCGGTGGAAATGATTTTTTTCCTGAAACACTAATTTTAAGATACCGCCATACCGGGTTTATGGATAACATCCCAAATTACCGTTTGTCGATTTTTTTTTTTTTGTTTGATTATCAGGTGGTTTTGGGCCGAAATCCGTAATCTCCCCAGGTCCGGAACCACATCATATAATATCGAGTGACGTTTGGTAAATTTGTACTTGGATCCTGTGACCTCTAGGTTTTGCCCAAGTTAGTTTTCCAGTTTAACTAATGACATTTGGTAAATTTGTCGAGTTTGTCCAGTTTTTCATTAATGGATTATGCATTTTACGATTTTACTGAACACTCATTAAACAGATCTCAAAATCTATAATTTAGACCATTCGTTCGATAGTCTGTTTTTTTTTTTTTTTTTTTAAATTATATTTGATCGCCCGAAAGTCTGTTCGTTCCTTATTTGGAATCCAACTAGCGGTTTCCACCCTTACCTAAAACGGATTAAGACTAAACCGTTTTTCAGATCACGAAAATTAGCTTAAGCTATTCTAACACTTATTAGTAAAAAATTCAACTTTTTATTCATGACTAAAACGATTACAAAAGTTTCAAACACTTGAAATTATTCCTGCCTATTACCAAATAACTCCATGGAGAATTTAGGACTTAAGCAAAATAAATTTCCGTTTCAATGTCGTTACAGTGTGCCATTGAGTTGGATATAGGTTCTTTGGAGATTGCATGGCGGTCATTAAAGCTTTTCAATCTGTCAAATATATCCTCTAGCACTAACGCGTCTGTTCCAATCGATATTCTCACCCAATTACCAGCCCCAAGAGCCACTCCTACAAAACATTTATAAAAGAAAAATCTGTGAATAAACAACAACGCAAAAAACAATATAGTACTAAGATATTATTTTCTCGGAAATTTCGACGAAAAATTTCAGAAAATTTTCCAACGACTGTCCGATAATCTCTTTCCTCGGAAAGTTTCCAACAACTTTTCGATTAAATTTGATTTCCGAAGTTTATATTCCGACCACAACGTGTTTTTCGGAAAATTGTCGGAATCATTTCCGACGATTTTCCAATGAATGTGGTGGTCGGAAATCAACATATTTTCTGGTAGTGGATAATCAAATGTTTGAGAGTTTAAAAGCGATCAGCACCTGGAATGAAGAGGACGCTCTCTTCACTAACTAGCTTCATGCAAAAATCAAAGTCATTTTTGATATCAATTAACATTGATGTGTCAAGTTTTACCTGTGGAACAAATCGTTCAAATTAGTCAGTTATTACGATGCCTCATTTATATACAAGTAGCACCACCAAGTGATGAGCTGAAAGAAATAAAGTAAAAATCTAAAAAATGGAAAATACCCATAAGTAAGAACAAGATTCAGGTTTCTTGGGACAAAAGAGACAAGGAATGTCCTTGAGCCTTTCATATGAAAGCTCTACAGAGAGTCTCATGGCTTTGATCTTCTGGTCGAAGAACTCTTTAGGTGTTTTCTCCAAGATATCAGGAAGTGCTTCCTAAAAAATTCCACAAAGATGTAAACTCACATTATTTAAAAAGAGTTTGAATATATATAGTTGTAAGATTTATTATATTGGCCCTTATACAGTATATTATTACTTGACAAGTTTTAACTAAAAGAAACTATAGTTTGATATATCTCATGTCATTCGAAAATCTTTGCAATTTTTGTTGTTGCTTAGATTATTTAAGGGTTCTAAAAGTAAATTACAAACACAAAAATGTACAATATATTTTTATGGTTAGTAGTTATTAAAAATTACTATTTAATTTTTATTTTTATATTTTTTCCTAATCTTCTGCATATCCCTATGGTTAGTAACTATAAGTAAATAAAATTGAGATATTCCACCTCAGAACCATAATATTCATTATCTTACTCTATATAAAAAATGTCCATGAGTCATATGTATATCTATAAATTCAATGAAATTAAAAATTGTAAGCAAATGGTGTTAAACAGTTTATTTTAATTGATTGTTTGTCATTGAATACGTTAACATATGCATCAATATCAACAAAATATCTAATAACTGAATATATCCTTAAATCTTTAGAATCAATATATCGTTTCAGCCATTACTATGTTTAAGATAAATAAGTTATCCTCTTATTAATTGTATAGTTTAATCTTTTTACATAATAAACACATACATATTCCACAACAAAACTTCGTCAAATATTTATCTACTCTTTGCGTTTCAAATTGATGAATGTTTCAAGAAAAAAAATTGTTTCAAAAACTTGTATATTTTCTATGCATAATTAACTCTATACTTTCGATTATGTCTTTATTTTTTGTATCGAATTTATAATAAATAAAGTTAGAATTGTTATTTATATATAAAAAATATGTGTGAAATATTCAAAAATCAAAACATACATCAATTTGAAACGGATGAGTAATATTTAGTTATTTTTTGCGCACAACGCGGAAAATCCTCTAATTTGCTTAGGTTTTAATTTATAATTAAATGTACTTAGGATAGCCACTGTGAGAGCACACACCTGGAGAATAAGCGAAGGTTGTGGAGTTAAGTCAATACAATCCTCTATTGCTTGAATCACCTGTTGTGAACAAAATGCCAAAAATTTAATTTGACTCTCGTCTTAATTAATCAGTGTGCTGATTATACTATATGGCTCATATCAACTCTAATAGATTGTAACTAACCCCTGTAGATTTAAAAATGCCATTAGGATCGTTCATGGCCATCCAACCGATTCTCCAGCCCGGTACGACCCATCCTTTAGATATGGATCCGAGCGTGATCACTGGAGCTATCGATGCGAACATCCCCATGGGAATAAAAGGCCTGTCTCCATATACAACACGATTGTATACTTCATCAGATATTACCAATATACCAAGTTTCCTAGCCATCTCCGCAACCTATAAATTGATTCACACAAAAAAAAGAAGAGAATATTTGTTCAATTATTAGTTAAAAATCTTATATTATATATGTCACACATATATAAAGCTTATGCGTATTATATATTAAAAAAAAAGACCTTGTTGAGATGATCGTAGGTGTACACATTTCCACATGGATTGTTCGGGTTGATAAGAACCATAGCGACGGTATTCTCATCGGCCGCAGCCTCGAGGCCGTCTAGGTCGATCTCCCAATCTCTTTCGGGAAGGAGATTGTACTTGCGAATCTCCAGGCGGCTATAGACAGCACGAGCATCGTAGTGAGGATATCCCGGTCTAGGAAGCAGAATGTTTGCAGATGGATTTCCGGCAATAGAATCTATTACAATCTCTATTGCTTGATTGCAACCGCCGGTGATATACACATCCTCCGCCTTTAGCTTCGCCGGAAGCTCTCCGTTAAGATAATCCGCTACCGCTCTGAGAAAAAAATGTGGGCAAGCAACTAATGAGTTATTATCTAATGAATGATGTTTTGTTGTGAAAAAATGGAAAGTTTAAATTTAAATCACACCTTCTAGCCTTCAAAATTCCGGGGCTGGGTGCATAAGAGTTAGCCATGCCAGAGCGTGCGGCTGCGGCCACGGCTTCCTCTGCTTGGGGGCAAGTCCGGAAGCTGGGAGAAGCGGACGGGTCGCCGGGAGATGGGGCCAAAATGGATTTCCCGCTGTTCAAGTTGCAGTTTTTGAACATTTTGAAGACAAGCTTTCTCAACGCTACCGCAGCCGCATCACTAGTTGCAATGTTTCCTTTGAACCGCCAAACGCTTCCGTTTACGTTGCAGTTGTCATTGCCGTTGCTCGCCATCAGTTTCTCGGTCTTTCCGTTTAGACTGGTCTTACGTTTAGATGCTTCTTTTAGTTGAGTACCAGTTTTTGGTTGTGGGTATCGAAACCTTTATAAAGGGCCACAAGAAGACTAAAACTAGAGAATTTTCAACACTATACATCTAGATATATTTGAATGCGAAATCCCCCTATATATTAATTGAGAAAAACGGATAAAAACAAACCTCGGCCTTACATGTTATTTACAAATGTGTCATGATGAGGTGTCATCACCATAGAGTTTCTCAAGTCATTTATGAAAAAGGTTTAAGTTAATAGAATATTTACATTTGTGTCATTTACATTAAACTTATGCATAATCATATAAATTTCATTATGAGATTAAAATCTTAATGATGGATTTTATATACACTATTAAATCAATATTACTTTCTAATTTATTTCATTTATAAAATAAAAAAATATTTTTGAGTTTTTTTATTTCTAAATTATATTGTTTCGTTTCATAGGATTATAAAAAAAATTATGATTTTTTATATTATGACAAATATTATTCTTACAAGTTTGCAAAATTTCTTAGTTATATTTCATTTCATACAAATTTTTGTATATTCAAATTCAAATTATAATATAAAAAATAGCATTCATATTATTGTTATGATTATTGATATATAAAGCGTATAATATATAGTTCACACACATACTAATGATTATTGATATATAAAGCCTATAATATAGTTTGATGGTAATGGTCTCATCAAACTATATTTTAATATTTTAATTTGATATAGTTTAATACTAATATAGTTTGATATTAATAGTCTCATCAAACACACACGTACTAATGGATATTCAAATCAAAATGGATTAATTTTTTTTTGAGATGACCATTTACTTTGCATATTCAAATTCAAATATATTAAATTTCATATTCAAATCTAATCATATTAAATTGCATATTCAAATTCAAATCAAATTAAATTATTTTTTTCAAATGTAATCATAATAAATTGTATATTTAAATCAAAAAGCCATAAAATCAAATTATATATTATAGAATTGTATATTTAAATCAAACTTCCAAATCAAAACAAGATTTCCATGGAAAAAGAGATTTTCAAGGCAATAGTGATTTGCGCTATTGGTAAAATTATTTTCACCTAATCCAATTAAATTATATGTAGCTTACACTTGCTGTAAGAAAAATAATATATGTAGTTTACACCTAAATCCAGTTAAATTATTTCTATCTCATATAGATTTTTTAAAAAATACATACCAAAATAATTTATAGATATCTCACTCCGCGCAGGGCGTGGATGACTACCTAGTTTGACTATTATTTGAAACAGTACTCTATACGTCTCTTATTGACATATGTTCAAGAATTTGTTTATTACCTAAATATTACACCCAAACCGCCAAACAGTTGTTTTTCTTTAACATTATACCAAATATTTCTCCCGCGCCAAGAATTCTAAATATTTTGGAAAAATAGTAAAAGACTTATAAAGAGTATATGTAAATTAAGATAGTTAAAAAAAATATAAAAAAATTATAGTAGCTGAAGATTAATAACTAAGTTTTATTATATATGATTGTATATGATTAAATATTTATATACTAAAGGATAATTAATTTCATACTAAATGATATTTAAATTTCACTTAATATATAACACATGTTTTTTACGAAAATGTAACACGCAAATTGAAATGGGAAAATCTTATCAAAGGTCTTTCATCTAATTGTGTCAAAATTTAATCAACCCTTATTTACAATTTTATCATTTTGAAAATTTCTAAAATACATATAAAAGCTTTCTTATTTTGTATAATTAATCAATGAAGAGAAACATAATCGAGAAAAAAATCATAGCAAACAAAGAACTATCCTTGGCCTAAACTACTCTCAGTGGTTTATATGATTATTTTACCAGGATCAAAAGGTATTAAAATATTAAATTTATATAATAAAGATAAATTTGATGCTGAAAAATAGATAAATAACTTTATAATAGGCTTGGCGCACCTTCTTCGGAAGTATCTCCATGAGTTCTCTCATATTAAATTAAAAAAATTACAAAACAGAAAAGTGAGAATTTGAGAACCGATTCTCATTTGAAAATTTTGAGAACTTGATGAGAAACTCTCGTAACACATGTCTTCCCATGAATTGGTTAATTTTTTTTCTTATAACTTAAAAATTTAATTGTACAACTAAACAATATTGAAATATGAATATTGTAGATTGATGAGAGACTTGAAAGAGTATTTCACCAATGGAGATGCTCGTAGAGAACATAAATTAAATTGGTTGATGGAATTTTTTTTAGCCACTAAATGTTTTATAATGACAAATTGATTGGGTGGAGTTGAAAAAAGAAAGAATACAGAACTGAAAAGGAAAGAAAATAAAGAACAGGACTTGAAAAACAAAAATATGTAAAACAATTATAAAAGGTTCATTTGATGATATAATATATATAAATACAATGAAATTTTGTAAATTTAGTGGGGTCAGCTAACTCTACTCTCATGTGAGTGGGTCCGCTTCAGCCTACACTCAAAGAAAAAACTATTCATACATACTCAAATATTAAGATGCAAAAGACACTAAACGAAACATAATAATTTGAGTATTGAAATAAATAATGAAAATGATTTTCTAAAATGGTGGAAAGATCATAATTTTGGTACAATCAAGTTCCCAAAATGTTTGATAGTTTACAAGAGGGAAAACCTTTAGGTTTAAAAATATAAAAATTGACTTAAATATAAATGCCATATCGAAACCGGGTCGTGGTTTTAGGCAAAGCGGGTCGAATCTTGATTTTTATTTATTTTTGTTAGAGAGGTTTAGGCAAAGCGGGTACCCTAAAACTTGGGTTGACCGATACTCGAGGAGTGTAGTTTCTGGAACTCAGTGTCAATCATTATGGAAAGTGTCAATCATGATATCTAGGAAAATACCAATTTAAGATTAATACTACATTAGAATGACTAAAAAACCCTCGAATCTCATCACAATTACTTAGAGAAACGTGTCATGCCTTTCATTCTTGATTGTTGGGTTTCAATTGAGTCAATATGAGCAGTAACCTCTACTGACTGCATGTAATGTAATGATATCAGTCCACACCCGAGGAGTTACCGACCTTTACGTTACATTTCGATGAGTTTGTGAAGAGTAAAAAGAAGTTTACTTTTTTTTCTATCTCACACATCTCACGCGCAAACAACTCATAGGTAGACAACTTAGCACGGGATGCTCATATTACCCAATTTGATTTACTGAATCGATATAGGTGTTTAGGCTATTGAAAAAAAAAAGATAACAGTCGTAACGCCATTCCATGTGTGATAATTCTTTTATAAACTTACTAAAAATAGCATGTTATTAAAATACAGATGTAGCGTTTAATTTTAAAATAGCATGATACCTTTACTTTTTTTGGGTCAAGATATATTTACTTATGTAGGTGATATTTATCAACATCATGTTACGTATATATTTATATATAGGGAGAATTACTAAACTAACTTTCAAATATGTCTATTACTCAAACAATGCAAATTTTTCTAAATTACTAGAATAACTTAAGGTACCGATTTGGCCCTTTTGGCTTTTATTAACAAAAACGTTATTACGATATTGCCATTACTATTTTTAATCCACGTCAGCGCGCTCAGGTAAACAAGTCTACCGTTCTTTTGACGGTAGATATAATTATTGTTGGTAAACTTATTTTTTGGTCGGTAAACTTATTTTCGGCCGGTAGACTTATTTTCGGCCGGTAAACTTATTTTGGGCCAGTAGATTTGTTTGATGGATGGTAGACTTATTTTTCGGTAGACATATTTTTACGAGGTGGCATATATGTTTTTGAGCGGTAGATTTATTAATTTTTTGGTAGATTTATTTTTAATGATAGCAGATTTGTTAAGGGTTGGTAGATTTAACGAGCGATCGGTTAACTTTTTGGTAGACATTTGACCAAATTGGTAGATTTATTTCATTTGATGGTAGATTAATCTTCTCCGCGGTAGACTTCTTTGTAATGGCGGCAGACTTATCATCATATGGTTTGTTTTTTGGTGATGGTAGATTTATTGTAATGACGGTAGACTAATATTATCGTGGTAGACTTATTCTTAACACGGTAGATTTATTTTTCATGACGGTAGATTTAATATAGGTCAAAATAACGGTTCTTAGATTTGTAACGACGGTAGATTTATTTTACGACACGACAGATTTATATAAAATCGGTAGATTTATCGGTAATGGCGGTAGGTTTATAAAACTTTTGGGATACACGAAATTGGTAGACTTATCTTAAGTTGGTAGATTTATATGAAGTTTGTAGATTTATCTGAATTTGGTAGATTTACATGACATTGATCGTTGTTATTGACAATAAACTTATTAAAAGTGGAGATTATCAAATGACGATTTTGCCCACCACAAATCTTCAGATTTGCAAAAAAAACCATGCACCCATCGACCTTCATCTAGGGTTGCGCCGCCGACCCAGAAAAACCATGAAGTATTTTCCAAGATTTTCAAGATCTTCAACATCCTCTCTTCTTCATCACGATATTTTTTGAAGATCTTTAAGATCTTCAACATCCTCTCTTCTTCATCACGATAGTTCCGAAAACTTTTATCTTGAAATTTTTGTTCTTCTTCATCATCTCTTCATCATCTTCAACCATGGTAGTCCACATTAAAATGTTATTAGAGGCATCAATATCCAAACACACATCGTATGAAACAAGTCTACCATATCGTATAAACAAGTCTACCATATCGTATTAAACAAGTCTACCATATCGTATGAAACAAGTTTACAGTATCGTGGGAAGAGTACTAAGAAGTGATCAACTTTGGTTATGTTTCTGTGTTTGGCGATGTAGACTTCATGATTATGTGTTTGGTTTTGCTACACTTATTGTGTTTTTGGTTACAGTTACATGACGACTTGTTTTCGTTTTTGCTAGACTTCGTGTGTTTGGTGATGTATTGTTTACGTTTCTTTCAAACTATTGGTATTGCTAATGTTATGTATAAAAGGAGTATGTTTGATTTTCAAGTATTGTGATAATAAACACCACATAAAATTTGTATGTTCTAATTATATGTGGTTCATGTGTTTTTGTTTTAAATCTCACTATGGTTATACATACTAAGGAAACATTAAACTAAATAAAGTGACTGAATTCGTCAAGCACCTTTGAAAATTATCGTGGACTGTCTTACAATCACCAATTCAAAAACAAATCTACCATCATTTAGAATTCAATTATCATTTGTACAAATTCAAAAACAAATCTACCATCATTTCAAAAACAAATCTACCAAATCCAAATCTCCCATTAATTATACTTGTAGAAAAATACGTTGAATCGAAGACGGAAATGTTGCCGGAGACTCGACCGCCGTCGCGAAGCCCAGGAACCTGTCGGAGATACCATCAATTTAACACCATCAATTGAAAATAGACCAAATGAAACTAAATCTACCATCAATTGAAAATAACTCTTCCGTCATGCAATATCAAAGGGAATATACTGACCTGATATTTCAGAAGCGTCATCGAAAATTTCAGATGCCATAAATATGGTCGGAAACTGGTCCGAGTTCGCGACGCTCATATACATGTCGGAGATGAAAACTTAAATTTACCAAACCTTACAAGCAAATCTGCCACCATTCAAATTAATGTACCAAACCCCAAAATTAAATCTACCAGAACGGATTAAACAAGTCTACCATAACGGATTAAACAAGTCTACTATAACGGATTAAACAAGTCTACCATAACAGAATAAACAAGTCTACCATTATTAGCGGAATTTCGTCGAACAAGTGGTAGGCATACCTCATGAAGCAGCATATCAACCAAAAAACGATTTTACTGTTCGGCGGCGAAGTAGATCTTGTGGAATGGCGGTGGAGCAGATATGGTGGAAGGCGGCGGCGGAGCAGATCTGGTGGAATGCGGCAATTTACCAAACCTTACAAGCAAATCTGCCACCATTAAAATTAATATACCAAACCTTAAAATTAAATCTATCATAACAGATTAAACAAGTCTACTATAACAGATTAAACAAGTCTACCAAAACGGATTAAACAAATCTACCATAATGGATTAAACAAGTCTACCAGAACGGATTAAAGAAGTCTACCAGAACGGATTAAACAAGTATACCATAACGTTTTAAACAAGTCTACCATTATTAGCGGAATTTCGTCGAACAAGTGGTGGACATACCTCATGAAGCAGCATATCAACCAAAAAACGATTATACTGTTCGGCGGCGAAGCAGATCTGGTGGAATGGCGGTGGAGCAGATCTGGTAGAAGGCGGCAGCAGAGCAGATCTGGTCGAAGAGTTGGCCGGCGGCGGCGACTATGGACTAACGTCGGTGATGGATTTGGATTAAACAAGTCTACCATAACGGATTAAACAAGTCTACCATAACAGATTAAACAAGTCTACCATAATGGATTAAACAAGTATACCAGAACAGATTAAACAAGTCTACCAGAACGGATTAAACAAGTTTACCATAACAGATTAAACAAGCATATCATAACGTTTTAAACAAGTCTACCACTACGTATTAAACAAGTATACCATTACATATTAAAAAAGTCTACCATTATTAGCGGAATTTCGTCGAACAAGTGGTGGGCATATCTCATGAAGCTGCATATCAACCAAAAAACGAGGGTTTTCTCTCCTTTTACCAGGAACTCGCGTCGCCCCTCCGCACGTCGCCTCAAGAACGACCAAACAACGCCAGATCTCGTCGCCCTTGAAAGGAACTCGCCGAAGAAGATGAAAAACTCATGAGAAAAAGAAAAGTTCCTTACCTACTCGTCGCTGGAATCAATGGTCGTGAGGCTGGAACGCCGGAGTCGGAGTATATCTCGCCGGAGAAGACGAGAAGACGAGAGGTTTCAAGCCGCCAGAGTCGCCGAGAAGATGAGAGGGCTCGCCGGAGTCGAGAAGACGAGAGGGCTCGCCGGAGTCGCCGTATCTCTCGCCGGAGAAGACGAGAGTTTCGAGAAATCACCGCGAAGATGAGAGGTTTCAGAAACCTTTTTTTTTCTCGACGATGAAATCTAACCCCTTTTTTATTCACTTTTATTGTTTTCTAATTATCTTTAATTTCATTATTTTATAAATTACGAATTTAAAAAAAAATAAAATATTAATGGCATTTTGGTGATTAAAACGAAAATATGTATATGAATGTCGTTTACCAATTTTGTAAGGTTAGTTTAGTTAGAGGAATGTGTAACAGAGTTATTCTAGTAAAAACATTACATTTGAAGGTTATTCTAGTTATTATCTCTTATATATATTGCTATATAAAGTTATATATTAAAAATTAATGTAATAAATTACATATTTAAATATATAACATTATATATATAAATAACCAATGAAATTGATAAATAAATAGGTACATATCTTATTATATAAAGCTAGATCTCTTAACGTGAGCATGACACGTAGGATAATTCTCACTCACGAGATTGTGACATTTGTCATAGTTAATTTATATCACGACATGTGTCAATTAATTAAAAAAGTAAAATTGAATTAAAGTAAATATTAAAAAGGTTAAACTAAAAAAGACAATATTAAAAAAAAAAAACAAAAATAAGTAAGGAAAATTATAATAAAGGAAAGTGACATAAGAAAACTTAAAAGTTTATAATCTACAACCACGAACAAACTTAAAAAAAGGAAAATTATAAATATACTTTAAACTTAAAAATAAAATTATTAATATACGACCAAATTTAACCAAACTTAAAAGTTTATAATCCTTTCCATTATAACAAAAGGAAACTTAAAAAAAGAAAATTATTAATATACAACCACGTCTAAACTTTATATAATAATGTACACATTTCTAATTTTTAAATGTGTACTTCCATCTTATTTTTAAATGTGTACTTCCATCTTTTAGTTCTCTTATTTACATTCTAAACAACCAAATCATGACTCGTAAAACTAAAAAAATCATAATCTTTAAATGTATACTTCCATCTTATTATTAAATGTGTATTTCCATCTTTTAGTTCTCTTATTCAAATTCTAAACAAGCAAATCATGATTTCTAAAACTCAAAAAGGAAACTAATAACATTGAAAAAAGTACAATAAGAGAAAAAAATTTAAAACTACCAAATAAAAATAACAAAAAAGAAAAAAAAATGGTGTATTATATAATGGAAACTAATAACATTGAAATTAAAAAAGTAAAGTAAGAGAAATTATAGAAACTTCCAAATAAAAAGTGTTAAATATAAAAAAATATATAGGATTCATAATCTATAAAATTAGAAGAAGAAAAATGTATTATCGTGTGTTTAGTAATTCTGGAACCCTCTCATTCATTTAAAGAGATTTTTTTTTTGTCATCATTCTGGGCCACAACAGGCCAGTCCAATAGCCAAATACCCCCACACATGGAGGGCAGGTGGAGTCGAACTCAACACTGGTAAGATGGCAGCAAAGGTGTGACAACCACTGACCCACTTACTCCTTCTTTCATTTAAAGGGACTGTTTATCAGATTTATGGGTAATATGAATCAATTTTGAATTTTCTTAAAATTACGTTTACTAAACGTAATTCATGAATAACTAAACGACCAGAATTTTAAAATTAAAATAAATAACAATATGTAATTTTATCAGATTGTTTAGTAAATAACTAACAATAGGAAAGTAATATAACTAAACTTATACTAAGTTTATATTACTAAATAACAATGACACAATCTTAACTAAACGTAATTGATGGATAACTAAGCGGAATTTTAATTTATAATCTAATTATACGGATCGTAATTAAGCATATTATTAATTTTATAATATAAATCTTTTATTTTATCCGCGTATCACGCGGGACCTAATCTAATCTTATTATATAAAGCTGGATCTCTCAACGTGAGCGTGACACGTAGGATAATTCTCACTCACGAGATCATGATATTTGTCACGGTTAATTTAGATATTGACATGTGTCAATTTAATTAAAAAGTAAAAATAAATTAAAGTAAATATTAAAAAATATTAAACTAAAAAAGGCAATCTAAATAAATAAAATAAGTAAGGAAAACTTATAATAAAGGAAAGTGACAAAAGGAAACTTAAAATTTTATAATCTACAACCACGACCAAACTTAAAAAGGAAAATTATAAATATACTCTAAACTTAAAAGGAAAATTATTAATATACGACCAAACTTAAAAGTTTATAATCATTTCTATTATTATAAAAGGAAACTTAAAAAGGGAAAATTATTAATATACAAACTTAAAAGTTGCAAATAATTTTTTATATAAAATTATTAAAAAGAAAAGTTTAAAATTATTATTAATTATGTTAAAAATTTGTGTTGTTTTAAACATGATAATACAATTCAAGGTTTTGTGCATCATTCTCTTCTTCAAAAATTTGGAGATCAACTATGCGAAGGAAGCCTCATCGAAATTTACAACTTTAACGTTCAATCTGCTAACAACAAGAAATATAAAGTTTCTAGCCATCAATCTTTTATAAGATTAACATAAAGAACAAAGGTTACTGGTGTTACAAGAATTCTGAAAGATCCCTTTAGAGAAGTTTCGTCTTCAAACTTATCAAGTGATTGTGACACGTAAGATAATTCTTACTTACGAGATCATGACATTTGTCATCATTAATTAAAAAAATAACGATGTATATAAGATTTATAATATATCAAAACTAAACGTATGATAACTATAACTCACGAGATCGTGATATTTGTCACGGTTAATTTAGATCGTGACACGTGTCAATGTAATAATACAAATTTTCCAAACAATAAAAAATAAAAAGAAAATTGTGGTTTAAGAAAATGGAAACTAATAAAATCGAAAATAGTAAATTTTGTAAAAATAGAAACTAGAAAATAAAAAAGTAAACTATTAAATGTATATAAGATTTATAATATATCAAAACTAAACGTAGGATAATTATAACTCACAAGATCGTGACATATGTGATCGTTAATTTAGATCGTGACACGTGTCAATATAATAATACAAACTTTCCAAGTGATAAAAAAATAAAAAAAGGACTTGTGGTTTAAGAAAATGGAAACTTATTATATAAAACTGAATCTCTCAACGTGAGCGTCACACGTAAGATAATATTAACTCACGAGATCGTGACATTTGTCACAGTTAATTTAGATCGTGACATGTGTCAATATAATACAAAATTTCCAAACTATAAAAAAAATAAAAAGGAAATTGTGGTTTAAGAAAATGGAAACCAATAAAATCAAAAATAGTAAAGAGAAAAATAGAAAATAAAATAAAAAATAAACTCTTAAATGTATATAAGATGTATAATATATCATAACTAAACGTAGGATAATTATTACTCACGAGATCGTGACATTTGTCACGGTTAATTTAGATCATGACATGTGTCAATGTAATAATATAAACTTTGCAAACAATAAAAATAAAAAATAAATTGTTCTTTAAGAAAATGGAAACTAATAAAATCAAAAAATAGTAAAGTACAAAAAAATAGAAAATAAAAAATAAAAAGTAAACTATTAAATATATATAAGATTTAAAATATATCAAAATTAAACGTAGGATAATTATAACTCACGAGATCGTGATATTTGTCAACGTTATTTTAGATTGTGACACGTGTCAATGTAATAATACAAAATTTCCAAGTAATAAAAAAAATAAAAAAATTGTGGTTTAAGAAAATAGGAACTAATAAAATCGAAAAATAGTAAAGTACGAGAAAAATAGAAAATAGGAAATAAAAAGTAACTATTAAATGTATATAAGATTCATAATATATCAAAACTAATAAAATCAAAAAGTAAAGTACCAAAAAATAGAAAATAGAAAATAGAAAAAAAAATGTAAACTATTAAATCTATATAAGATTCATAATATATCAAATTAGAAAATATTGATTTTATCAATTAGATTGAGTTTTAAGTTATATAAGATTGAAATTTGATTCTTGAACTGTCTCATTCATTCAGAGAGATTGTTATAGGGTAATCTTGATTAATTTTGAACCTTTTTAATTGTGAATTTCAAAACGTAATTTATGGATAACTAAACGAGTGATTGACTTTAAAATCAAACTATATAGGTTATAATTATGCGGGTTATCAATTTTAGAATATAAATATTTTTTATTTCACATGTGTATCACGCGGGACCTAATATTATATATATATATATAGCATGGTAAATATATATAGCGTTTAAACATAAATTATAAAATTAAGAAAACAAACATGGTAGGGTTAAAAATGTAGGGTCCGGCTTGTCGGTACAAAAATGTAAGGTAATAAGAAGAACAAAAAAGAGAAATTGATCGAAATAGCACTAAATGAAATGTTTTGGACTAAACTAGCACACATATTAAAAAAGTCCACTTTTTCATGGTTTTTTCATGATAAATGATTTGTTATGAAGATATTTAAAAATAGAAAATATAAAAAGAATGAACAAACTATTAGGTTGTCCCATATATAAAGAAGAAAAAATTTGGGAAAATTGTCATAAAAAATCATAAATTTTCAAATTTTGGCCATTCAAAACATGAACTATCGCGTGGAAAGTTTAAATCATCAAAATATGTTGACTTTAAATTTAAATCCCAAAATTCTATTGACTTGACCAAATTAGACACGACGTTAAGTCGATAAACATAACGGATAAACGAGATTAAAAAACCGTTGTAAATCACAGTTAAATAAAACGACGCCGTCTCCTCTTTCTTTCTTAAAACCCTAAACAAAGACATTGTGGATTTTAGTTATTTGGAGTTTTAAGAAGAAAGAGGAGACGACGTTGTTTTATTTAATCGTGATTTACAACGGTTTTTAATCTTGTTTATCTGTTCTGTTTCGACTTAACGTCGTGTCTAATTTGGTTTAGTCAACAGAAATTTGGGATTTAAATTTAAAATCAACATACTTTGATGATTTAAACTGTTCACGCGATAGTTCATCCTTTGAATGGCCAAAATTTGAAAGTTCCTGATTTTTTGACAATTTTCCCGAAAACAATTGGGCAATTTCTTGATTTATGCGTGTTATTCTTTGCGCAAAAACCATATTAATCTTCTATCCATCGTTCCCATTTACCGGATGTCCCCGAACAGACAAGTTCCCCACATCTAAGGGTGTCAAAGTGGGTCATGGTTCATGGGTCAACCTAACTCGACCCATGACTCTAATGGGTCAAAAAATTTGATCATAATGGGTTGATGGATCAAATGGGTCGTGGGTCATGGGTCAAATGGATCAATTTGTAATGGGTTATGAGTCAAATGGGTGATCCGTTGGACCCATTAACTTCATAGGATCATTAACTTATCATCGACATCATTCATCATCATGACATCATATCAATACTACTATCATAACATCATTTTTTCTCAAAACGAGTCCATTATTTTTCCGCCAAAAATTACAATTCCACGATCTTCCCGCCTAAAACACTATTCTGTTATTTTCCTGCCAAAAACGTTATTCCGCGTTTTCCCGCCAAAAATGTGATTCCACATTCCCAACAAAAACACGATTTCACATTTCCCCCCCAAAAAATGATTCTGCGTTTTCCCGCCAAAAAGTGCTTTCACGTTTTCCTGCCCAAAACGCGATTTCACATTTTTCCGCCAAAAACGTGATAATGCATTTTCCCGCTAAAATGCGATTTCAGGGTTTCCCGCCAAAAACGCGATTTCATATTATCCCGCCAAAAAACATGATTCCACGTTTTCTCGCCAAAAACACGATTCCACATTTTACCGCCAAAAACGTGATTTCACATTTTACCGCCAAAAACGTGATTTCACGTTTTCCCGCCAAAACCATGATTACACATTTTCCCGCCAAAAACGTGATTTCATATTTTACCGCCCAAACGTGATTCCGCGTTTTCTCGCCCAAAAGCGATTCCACGTTTTCCCGCCAAAAACACGATTCCGCGTTTTTCCGCCAAAAAGTGATTTCGCGTTTTCCCGCCAAAAACGCGATTTCACATTTTACCGCCAAAAACGTGATTTCACGTTTTACCGCCAAAAACGTGATTTCACGTTTTCCCGCCAAAACCATGATTACACATTTTCTCGCCAAAAACGTGATTTCACATTTTACCGCCCAAACGCGATTCCGCGTTTTCTCGCCCAAAAGCGATTCCGCGTTTTCCAGCCCAAACGCGATTCCGCGTTTTCCCGCCCAAACGCGATTCCGCTTTTTCTCGTAAAAAACGCGATTCCGCGTTTTCCTGCCAAAAACGTGATTCTGTGTTTTCACGCCAAAAACGTTATTCCGCGTTTTCCCGGCAAAATAGTTATTCTGCGTTTTCCCGCCAAAACTGTTATTCCTCATTTTTTCGCCAAAAACGTTATTATGTGTTTTCCCGCCAAATGTGCATTTTCTTAGCAAAACATGATTTCATACTTCATGCCAAAAATGATATTCCGTGTTTTTTCACCAAAAACGCTATTATGTGTTTTCCCACCAAAAATGCATTTTTTTGCCAAAACATGATTTCATACTTCATGCCAAAATTGCTATTCCGCGTTTTCCTGCCGAAAACGCAATTATGTATTTTCTTGCCAAAAATGTCATTCTTTTTTTCCCGCCAACGTTATTCCGTATTTCCCCGCTAAAAACGTAATTTCACATTTCCCGTCAAAGACATGGTTGACGAATTCATGACCAATTCACGATAATTAAAGAAAATTTGTCGATTCATAATATAAGTACAACATAATATTATTCACCATTTTTAATTTTCTCATCTGAAAATTATTAATGATATTTACTTAAATAATATTTTGTGATTTATGAGTCACCCATGACCCATGTAATTAGATGGATAATGGGTCATCCATGACTCATTTACACTCAACTCATTAGGATCATAGGTCATGAATGACCCATTTGACCCGCTTTGACACCCTACCCACATCGATATGAAACAAGCAAAATCGATAATAAAAGTAGCGTATTTTAGTCGATATATATGAGTGCAGACAAATGATAATTTACGCATCACATAAAAATTAAAATTAAAAACATTACATTTTGATGTAGAGTATTCTTAAATACAATACATATTAGTAAATTCTTAGTGAATGTTGAAAGTCGATCTCAACTAAGTTAATTAATTGAAAAAAATGGAATTGGAATCTTGTTTTATTAAGTGTCTCGGCGAAGTACAATTAAGATTAAGTCGTCGGAGACTAATCGAAAAATAAGAGAGAACTACTAAAACCGAAAAACTCGGAGCTCTAAATCTCTTAATTCTCGTTAATCAGTTGTGGAATGGTTCTCGAATGATGACGGTCTCTCCTATTTATAGGATCTTTTGTCGACTAAAACTTGAAAATTTCATTTTCCTTCGCGAGTTTGGATAAGGAAGATTTTTTTTTTCTCGGATAAAATATGGAATTCTTCTGTTTAATTCGGAAGTCAGCGCCGACTTAGTGGATTCGGTCTTAATGGGCCTTGAGGCCGGTAATCGAACCGATGTGGGCTATATCATTTTTAGTTTATAAACTATCATCAACCGGGATCAATTTGGCTGATCTCGGTTTAAACAGAGTTAAACCGAGGGTGAGGAGCTTACCACCAACAATGAGCCCCCTAGTTCGATGAAGGAGTATTTGTAGGAGTTCGGTGAAGTTCACGAAAAATGTTTTAGATCGGTAGAACCTGAGATCGGTAAAATCATCTAAATGATAAAGAAATTTGCGTTGGTTTCCTGAAGTGACAGGAGTTCGGCGAATCTTTTCGAAAGGACGTATCTTCAACCATCGCAGAATTCGAGGAGTCGTCATAATTGCTTTCCTCGATAACTGTTTCTCTCTTTATATATCCTCTTCGACTTCCTTCAAATCATCACTTCATTCCCTCCTCTATAAAAGGTATTTCTCTAGCTTCTCTCTAGAGATCTCGTTCTCTCTCTAAATTATTTTGCGTGTTTAAATTCCTTCGGAGTTTTTGGTAAGTCTCCGTCGCAATCTTTGTTTTTCGTAGTGTAATTTTTCTGATCTGCTTAGAGATCTAGGAAGTTTCCGATCCATCTTCGTCGTGTTCTTTGTTGTTCTTCGATTCGCTCTCGGATCTGGAATGATTAGAATAGAATCCAATTCGTCGTCCGAAGCCGTTAACGATTACGAGAAAGTTTATGAGAACTTGGTAATTCCTCATGAATTATTTTTTAGCTTGTCAGATTTTTTGGATTCTTCTCACGAAAGCGTTTCGTTGATAGACGAGTTACTTTGTCGTTATTCTCGTTGTGTCGGATTGGTCCCAGCGTTCCCCAGACCTCGGTCGAAGTTCCTGAGCTGAAGGATAGAGATAGTCAAGAGACTGGAAATCAAGCTCGGTTCGAAGAAGAGATGGCTGCTCAGATCGGTAATGAAGAGGTAGACGCTTAGGTCGGTGGTGCGGAGGTGGATGCGAACGTTGAGGGTCCGCCTCGAGTAATATTAAAGGAGATTGTCATCCGACCTGTTGCTATTAGTCCGACTCATTCTACGAGGGAAACAATCGAAGAAATGCTTAACAAGTACAAATACGTAGATGACTTGGTGTATATAAAGCCATGGGTGGATACACGTCTATGGGATGCGCCCGAGGGGTATATCTGCTTGTATAAAGACTACTTTAGGTCGACTGGCCTATGATTTCCTCCCCTGAATCTTTTGATCGGATTATGCAATAAGCATAGGGCGGCGGTCTCACAACTCATGCCGGCTTCAGGGATTAACATGGTTAGGCTTCTGTCCATGGGGGCCGAAGTCAACATTCCAATTTACAATCGAACATTCGAGGAGTTGACTTTGGTTAATGTTTCGGAGGCAAAACCCTGGTTCTTTTTGGCTAATATAAAGCTGGGATACGACATCATCACTAGGAAGAAACCGAGCAAAGTGAAAGATTGGAAAACAAGATATTTTTATTTTATGCTTAACTCGGCTTGTTTTGCCGGTTCTAAGGGATGTCTCAGGACTGAGTAGAACTCGAATATCGGTAGATATTGCCTCATTTTTGTATATAACAGGATTTTGCCTTCACATTTCCTAATTGCCTTTATTCCTTTGTTTTTTAGTTCGAAATACGGTTTATCAACGTCTTTCTGATCATTGGCTTCGAGACGCCAGGAGACTCAGAGATCTTAGGCGAACCCGTTGGCCGGAAGTTCACCAAGAAAGGGTCGAGAAGAAGTTACGTCGAGCTACCAAAGGTACGTCGATTGTTCTCTTCGTTCCGCCATTTCATCATAATTTTTTTGTGTCTAAATTGAATCTCAGTTATGCAGCCGCGACTAATTCGTCTTGTAAGAAGAGAAGAATGGGAACAAAGAATTTCTTGAATGTCCTGGATTACTCTTTTTTTTTTAGAGAGACAAGTGTGGTTCCTTCCGTGTCTCGGAACGAGGTTGGTTAATACCAACGAGAATCATGTTGATGCTCACATGATGTCCTAGGTCGGTGACACCAAAGTCAAGCCAAACGATTAGCTGGTTGAAGCTGAGGCGAGTGATCAAACGGCTAGGACCGGATCATCTAACCACCCGAAGAGGTAGGCAATGAGGTCAATCTTGGCGTTGTCCGAGCTGCTAAGGGAAAAAACTATCACCATTGAGGCGAAGAAGAAGAAGAAGAAAAGTTATCGCCAAACTGAGAAGCAGACTGACGCATTGCCTCAAGATCAAGATGAGCCATAAGATCATGATCGAGACGAAGCTCAGGACTCGAGCGCTAACGCGTTGGTCCTTCATTTGGATGTTCTTGTGCCGGGGGAAGGCGTTTCAAGAAAGAGGTCGGCTGAGAACCTTGAAACTGGTGGAAGTGATGCCCTGGAGGGGGGAGTATTGAGACGCAAGACCGTTAGGCCGGATGACGCTCATGCGGTCTTCTTTAGTTACAGGAAGGATTCTCCTTTGATCATCGATCCGGAAGCTTGTGCCGATCTCTACCATCAGTTTAGACATAGTGTTCTCGGTCAGCCATCCTTGGATCGGCTTGAAGAGGCCGAGAAATTCAAGGAACTCGCGCGCTCCAAGGCTCAGGTAACTTTACTGATTACGGATCTCGACATTTTCGATTTGATTATTTTCGGTTAGTATAACTCCCTTTTTAGGTGGAAGGCTAGACAAATGATATTACATGGTCGTAAAATCGTAAGCTCAAATTGGCAATTCTTGATGCACATGAACTCGGCAAAGTCAAGATAATTTGTCAGAGGAAAAGGACAGGTCGGCTCAGTTCGAAAAGACTATTAATGAGCGCGATCAAGAGCTTGAAATGATCCAAGCTGAAAGCGTCATGTTAAAAGTCGAGATACTCGAGGCTCATGAAGCTCTTAGTCACATGACCATTGAGAAGCGGAAAGTTGATGGCACGCTGAAGTCCGAGAAGAAGAGGCTCAAGGACTCCCGAGCTAAATGAGTGTAGAAGGAGAGGAATCTCTGCAAGGACATGGCTGCTAAGCTGTCGACTCGCTTCAAGAAAATAAAGAAGAATATATCGGAGTTCGAGGAAGCCACAAACAAGCAGTTGACTTATAGCCATGTCAAAGGGACTCTCGGTTGTTTAAACGTTCTAAAGGACAAGGGTGTGCTTATCCTGGCTGAGACGATACAACATTTTGAAAAAGAGGAGAATTTCCTAGAGGAAAAACTTCAAGACGAGGAGGTTACCGAGCTTAAAGACGATGACTTCAAGGTATCTCTCGTATCTGATGATGGCATCCCCTTAGGTATACCGTTCTTTGATACCGACATGACTGAGATCCTGCCGGATCTGAACCATTGGGGATCGATGGACTCAAGGATGATTTCAGGTTTATCGGAAGAAATCAGGGAGCGAGCATCACCTTGAGTCATCTGTGACTCTTTTCTTCTTGTATTCCTTAGATTTTGTTTGTTTTGGTTTTTGTAACTATTGCCCGAGGGGACTTTATTAATGAAGATCGGATTTTGCCTATTGTCACTTTTTTTTATAAGATCGATTTTAGCTGATTTGAGTTTGTTCGAAATTTAGATACAAACTTAATCGAATTTGATTATAGAGTGTGAGTCTGGGCCCGGCTTTTGGTATTGTATTTCCTATATTGGTCATGAGAGTGCGAGATGGGCTTCGACTTATGTTTCTCAAACGATATGGAATTCTAGTGCATGACTGGCCCCGACTTTCGGGCCTCCGAGCTAAGTTTTTGAGACTTAGACATCGAATATGTGGATTATTTCACCACAACATTCATGTGGAAAGCATGCGAGATGGATCTCGGCTTTTGAGTCTCCAAGCTAAGGTTTTGAGGCTTAGACATCGAAGATGTAGTTTATTTCGCCACAACATTCATGTGGAATGCATGCGAGACGGATCTCGGCTTTTAGATAGTGGATTGTTTCCACTGCTTTCGTGTGGAATGCTTTTGGGGATCAAACACTTGGCCAGAGTGTCGATGTATTAGTAGCGAGATGAAACTGGAGTTTGGTAAACGTCGAACTATGGGAGTTCGGTCATGACAAACTTTGGGAATTTGGTGAATATTGAACTATGGGAGTTCGGTAACGAGTTTGAGGCGTTACCGAACCCTTGGNCGAAGATGTAGTTTATTTCGCCACAACATTCATGTGGAATGCATGCGAGACGGATCTCGGCTTTTAGATAGTGGATTGTTTCCACTGCTTTCGTGTGGAATGCTTTTGGGGATCAAACACTTGGCCAGAGTGTCGATGTATTAGTAGCGAGATGAAACTGGAGTTTGGTAAACGTCGAACTATGGGAGTTCGGTCATGACAAACTTTGGGAATTTGGTGAATATTGAACTATGGGAGTTCGGTAACGAGTTTGAGGCGTAAGAAAAATAAAATTTTATTAATGTTATAGTTGAACCTTGTGACAGGCTGCCTACGTACCCTTGGAGTAGGGATCAAGCCATTCGTAGTTCATATTACATAAGGAATAAATCGAGCTCGGTGAGCTTTAACGAAGTGTTAGCTCGGGGAGCGTGCTTTTTTGTTTTGATCGTGGGAATGCCGATCTAGTAGTAGTAGCATTTGATGTTCATTGAGTTCCAAGATTGGGGAATCGGGTTTCCGTCCATCTCCATTAACTGGTAGACTCCTGGTTTGACGACCTTCATAATCTGATAGGGACCCTCGCAATTAGCGTCAAGCTTGCATGCATTCTTTTCTTCAGTTTTTTAGACGATATTTCGCATGTGGAGGTCACCGTCTTTAAAATGCCTGCCTTTGACCTTCTTATTGTAGTACTGAGCTGTTAGATGTTGGTAATTTTGAATTCGGAGTAAAGCTTGGCCGCGCTGTTCCTCGAGCGTATCTAGGTTGTCAAGGAGCATGCCATTGTTGAGAGCTACATTCCGTGTTATCATTGTGCATCGTATGCTCGGAAGGCCAACCTCTGCTGGGGATAATGCTTCTAATATGTAAGCTAGAGAAAAAGGTTATTGACCAATAGCTCGTCGTGGTGTGGTGCGATGTGACCATAACACTACGTCTAGTTCGTCAACCAACCGGTATTGCTTTTGTTTGATGATGCTTCGTTCAACCGCTTTTTTAAGTTCGTTGATGATGGTTTTGTTAGTTGTCTTGGCCTGGCCGTTGTCCTCAGGGTATCTCAGAGTAGAAAAACTTAGTCGTATCTGCCACTTAGTGCACCAGTCGCTGAATAATGTGGAGGTAAATTGTGTTCTGTTATTGGTGAGGATCTTGTAAGGTACTCCGTGTCGGCATATGATGAACTTCCAGACGAATTTTTGGACGTCGAGATTCGGCCTCGGCCCACTTGGTGAAGTAGTCGGCCATGACTAGGATGTATTGCTTTTGTTTAGATCGTCGTAACATGCTGATAATGTCCATTGCGCATCTCATGAAGGGATATGGTGTGGTCGATGTTGTTAAGAGCTAGGTCGAGAGGTTTATCATCGGGTCGTGTCGTTGGCATTTACCGCATTTGGTTACATACTTCTCGCAGTCCGCTACCATCGTCGGCCAATATTAGCTTACTTTCTTGATCCTCAGGGCCAGAGAGCGACCTCAAGAATGGTTACCACATGCTCCTCCAGAACTAGGACTCCACTAGCTGTTGAGGTAGAGATCACGATATATAAGTAGAGTGTCTCTCCGTCTTCGGGTTTTGCCAAGATCAGGGGAGTCGATAAATAGTCATTTAGTTGCTTGAAGGCTTCCTCACACTTGTCGTCCCACTCGAAACGTTTGTTGCCGCAGGTAATTGGTAGAAAGGAAGGCACTTATCAGTAGATCGAGAGATAAATCTGTTCAGAGCGGCAATTCGGCATGTGAGCCGTTGAACTTCTCGTGTTGTTTTTGGTGACTGGAGGTCGATGATTGCGATAATTTGTTTCGAATTGGCCTCAATGCCTTGCTGGGTCACGACATAATCCAAGAATTCACCTGACATGACTCCGAACGTGCAATTAGTGGGTTTAGCTTCATGTCGTACTGGTTGGGAATCTCGAAACAAGTTCAGAGATGACCGACATAATCCTTTGCAACAAGGGATTTGACTAACGTATCCTCAATGTAGACTTCCATGGTTCGGCCGAGTTGGCTGGCGAACATTCGGTTAACGAGCCTCTGATAAGTTGCTCCCACATTCTTTAATCTGAATGGCATTACCTTGTAGCAATAGATTCCCCGATTCGTGATGAATGACGTTTTGTCACGGTTGTCGGGATGCATGACGATTTGGTTGTAGCCAGAACTTACCCCCAACAGTTGAACGCATCACATTTATGTTGTTTAATTCCCTCTCGGATCATACGGGAAAATGCTCTCGGACAAATCTAGACCAAGAGGGTTTATATTTCTTAACTTCCTCCCTTAGGGAGAGATCACTTCCACCGTCTTCCTCTTTTGAGGAGATACCACTTCTACCGTCCTCCTTCTTGGAGAGAAAATTTCCATCAATCTCCCTCTCTATGAGAGAATGGTTTTCTTCGGTTTTAAATCCGAGAAAACACCGATTCTTAACCGTATTGTTATCTTGTGTAGCGGTCTCCACAAGACCAAAAGATACAACGGATCTTGTTTTTACGAGTCTCCGGGTTGTGGATTGGCTTTCAAAGTCACAATCTAAGGTGACCATCTTTCAAATTTCTGGCTTTCCCGTGAATGTTTTGTCGACGCATATGATCTTGTTGGATTCGGATTCGCAGTCGACTCTATCGACGCATTCGAGATTTGGTTTAAATTCGCTGTCAAACTTCTATTAAGATTTATCCACTTTCATTTCTATGGCTTTTATGTTTTATTGGATTAAGCAACGAGGATGGATAATTCCCTCGTTTATTGTAACTTTGAAGTTTTAAGTTAATGGAATCTGTTTGACAAAATAAAATAAAAAATTCCCCAAGTATTTGGAATTGCCTGATTTATTCTTCAACTATTGAGTGCGCGATTTAAATCCTCAAATTAACGTTGACTTTATAAATTTATGTATGAGAAAAGTCAACGTTAACTAAAAAACGGAGACGTTGACATTAATTTTTTATGAGTCCAATTTTACGAAGTCAACGTAAATTTGAGGAATTAATCTACCAACTTAAAAATTGGAGAATTAATCTGTAAAATTGCAAAAATTATTGAGGAATTAAATGTGTTTGCATATGTGTTTTTTATGTTGAGGAATTAATTCTCTGATCGTCTGCATATGTTGTCCCACTTGCTCGGGTAGAAACTAGAAAGCATTCTTATGCAACTCCAATTACTATGAAAACGTTTTCGTGGCATTGCATTAATATAAAAAAACATTAATAATTTTCTTTGACTGCATGCTATAAAAACACATTTTATCTACATCGTCATCACGATCGTGAATTTTGGGAAATTTTGAAGTAAGTCATTAGCGGAATAACTGAAAACTATCAAATAGAATAATTTAAAAATAATATGATGGAATAACTAAAAAATTATTATGATAGTTTGACTAGTCAATAACTTATGAATATATTGTAATGATTTTTATGTTTGACAATTTTTGCAAAGATCTTCAACTTAAATGTCTCGTGATTTTTTTACTTTGTCGGGACTTTTCTCCTCAGTTGAATATATATATTTTTTTTTAATGTCGAGACTTTTCTGCCCATTTATCATCTTACTTTGGAATATATTTATCTTCTAGGTTACCATTTATTATTAACAAAATTACGTGGTTACTTTGACTACTATTTACCAATGTTCAAAAATTCGTTATGCGCTAGTCAGGCGGTCGAGATGGACCTAGCACCTAGCAAAATTATCGGGAATTAATCGGGGATTAGTTTTTTTGTAACTTTTACATATATATATATATATATTATATATTAAAATCGGGGACTTATAGGCAAAAGTTAATGTGGTCCAGTGGTTAGTGGTAGCTTTATCCCTTAAGGGGTCCGTGGTTCGAGGACTAGAGCTCTTATCTTGATAATGTTTTCTGTTTTAACTTTAATTAACGTGTAATTACCATTTTGCCCTCTTTTTCAACCTTTTGTTGCAACCTCGTAAACCCTAATTCACGCTGCCTCATCTGTTTTTCACGATTTTAGTTGCTTTTTAATATCGTTTTCACTCTAATTGAACAAATATACCATCTATCATACGATTTTGAACTTTTAATCAAAGAAAAAGTGACTTATTTCAAGTTTTTCGATTTTTAATCCGATTTTGCCTAATCCCGGCGGATCTTGGCCGCCGAGCGTTTTCTCGCCGCCTAGGCGGCCGCGGAGAGCGATTTTTAGAACATGACTATTTACACAGTTTTTTAGACATGATTTTACTAAGAATCATTTTTAATTATTTTTGTTTTATTTTAAAACCTCTTACATGTTTTCTCTCTCTTCTTTGCCTTCGTCGGAGACGACGAAGAGATTACACATGATTTGTGTGATTCAATCTCACCATTTTTTTTAATTAAAAAAAAACTTTTTCTTTCACTATGCAATCCCATCCAGTGCCGTGTTTAAACTTACTGTGGCTTAAGACGAATTGAAAAATGTGGCTCTCTTTTACCAAAAAAAAAAAAAAAAATCAAAAATAATAATATTGTCTAAAAAATTACACAATATTTGATAATATAATCACAAATATAGAAAAATTATAGCATATTTTTTAGATTTGTTTCTTTTAATTATTTATATTATCTATTTTTTTCTTTTTTACGTATTCTTTTCAACTAGATTTCTTCTTTTTGTTTGTTATTGATCTCACTAAAAATACTATAAAGCATATGCATAAGTTTCTATATAACAAAAAATATTTTAGTGTTATGGTTTTCTCAAACAAACACCTCAACAATATTTATTGATATATCATGGTTTTTACCCCCTTTTGACTATGATATAGGTTTTGTTTTTAGAGTTTTTCTAGTATTTTTGGAGTCTTTTAGTGTCTTTTCAGGTTCTAGACACGTTTGGAGCATAATTGGAGATATCGAAACATTCTGAAACTTTTTGGAGCAAAGCAGAGATGTGTAGCGATTTGAAGCCCTTGTATCGACTGACATAACCTGGTGTCGATCGATACTGACACCATGAAGGAATGAACGTGACTCACTGCCCGAGTATCGATCGATACCACTTATGGTATCGGTCGATACCGTCATCCATGGAGAAGGAAACGCGACTTTTTACAAATCTGAAGAAACTGCACGTTGGTCCAGAAGACTTTAATAATTACAAGAAGCCCCAAAACGTGTTTTAGCATTATAATTAGGTTTTTCAGCCACTTTTGTTGGCTAAGCTTTATTTTAATTTTGATACTTTGAGAGAGATTTGTTACAGGTTTTTTAGAGAGACAACTCTGAACCCCTTTGTTTCTTATTGATTTCTTCTATGCAATTCTATTCATCCATGATTTCTGTTCCATTAATCATGTCTGAGTAGATCCACTTTAGGTTTAGGGTTTTCTCATAAAGGATTTCATTGAGTGCTGGTAATTGATTAGTTAGGATTCATAATCTGAATTAGTTCTTCACCTTAGGTTGTTCTCAAAGCTAATTCTAGGTTGACGAATCTGGAATTCAGATCTTAGGTTAATCGATTAGGCACGACAGTGCAATTGATAATCTGACAGAACTTAGGGAGAGCAAAATAGCTATACGCAAAGAGATTTGGTTTAGTTGTTTTGTGAACATATCAAACCTGAACTTTAAAGCTGGTTTAGATCTTTAGGATTTGCAAAGAGATTTGAGATTCTTGGATTTAGACTTAGATAATTCTCGCAACGACAGTTGGTTAATTATAGCTTAGTGATTTGAGTTCAAGAACCGTGCATAACCTGAATCCTGATTAATTGGTTTATCTGCATTCTCTGATTTCCTGAGAAATACCCTGAACCTATCTTTCCTCCATCGAATTTACAACAGTTTAATTTACGTCTTTGTTTTTACTTCCATTGTTTACTTAGCTTAATTCGAGTTTGTTTGATCTATTGTGTGATTTTCTTGAGTCTTTGTGGTTCGACCCCCTACTATACTGCATCTACAGCTTTAGTACTTTTAGGGTATTAATTTTGAGCTTATCAAAATTTGGCGCCGTTGCCGGGGACTCTAAATTCGCCATTAGATTTTAGCTTAGAATTTCGATTAAGTTCGTCGGTATCGATCAATACCCAACTGGTGTCGGTCGATACTCGTCGTATTTTTTAAAAATTTTTGTTACTTACGTGCTTTGACTTTTGTGTTTCAGGTGTATGCCTAATCGCGAAACCAGAAGAAACAAGAGCACGCAGTTAGTTAATCTTTCCAACGAGGAGCTAGCAAACTTGGAACGCATAATCAGGAAAGCAAAGAAGCCAGTAGAGATGAACAACCCATTGGTTTTGATTCGTGATGAGGCTGGAGCTTTGAGAGACCATGAGGGTCATTTGTGCAATGAGAGGGGGCATCGACTTGATGGAGATGGAAACATCATTGTCCCTCCAGCTGTTGGGAATGTTGGGAATGATGTGGTTGATCGTGGTAGGACAATTGGCGAGTATAACAGGCCTGATCAGTTTTATGCCAATCGATCAGCGATTCGTCCTCCTGCTTTTCAGAGGAATGAATTTGAGCTGAAACCTGCATACTTCACTCTTGTGGGTCAGCACCCTTTTCATGGTCTTTCTCATGAACACCCTATGGATCACATTGAGAGGTTCGAGGACTTGGTCACTAGCATCAAGTACAATGGAGTGTCCAACGATTACCTCCTCTGTAAGCTTTTCCCATATTCTCTTGGTGGGGATGCAGCTTATTGGCTTAAGCAGTTGCCTCCTGGATCACTGACTACTTGGGAGGAGACTAAGAACGCGTTCCTGAACAATTTTTATGATGATGCGAGATCCGAAGAGCTCAGGAACAAGATCTTTCAGTTTTCTCAATGACCAACTGAGGCGTTTAAGGCTGCTTGGATCAGATTCAGATCATATCAGAGAGATTGTCCACATCACGGGTTCACTAAGGTTCAGTTGCTGGGTATCTTCTTCAGAGGGATTGACTGGAGGTATCAGATGGCTTTAGATGCTGCGAGTAATGGGAATTTCAACACCAGATATCCAGACGATGCTTATGTGTTGATTGAGAACTTGGCGTATAGCAATAGCACCAAGAATGCAGACTTTGAGCGGAAGAAGCAGGCTGGGAATTTGGATGGATCGCAGATAGCTGAGATTCAAGCCAAGCTGGATTCAGTGCACAATCTCCTAATGGGAAAGACGAAGAAGGTTGTACACTTTGCTGATAAGGTCGAGAATTTGGAGGAAGATGAAGTGGAGGATGTTAACTACATTGGTGGTTCTGATTTCCAGAGATTTGGATACAACAACAACCGAAACTTCACCAACAATGCTCAGCAAGGAGGGTACAAGTCTGAGGCCAATCCAACTGGTTTTGGGACAAATCAATTTGCCCATAAACCATTCCAGAGCATTGGCTATACCCGATCCTATAGTAATTCATCCTACCAATCTCCACCTCCTAAATCCCCAGGAAGTAAGGTTGAGTCTATGTTGGAACAGATTTTTGAAGGACATCAGAAGATGATAGTAGACTTTAATGGGAAGATGGATGCTATGTACACAGATCTGAATGGGAAAATCGAGGCTCTCAACACTCATCAGAAGATGCTGGAAACTCAAATAGCTCAGACTTCAGCAGCTGTCAAAGGAAAGATGGTCCATGCACATAATGAACACGTCAATGCAATCACCTTAAGAGGTGATTTTGAACCTGATACGTCAGTGTCGACCGACACCACTATCGGTATCGATCAACACCAGCCTGAAGAGACGACACAAAAGCCTTGTATCGATCGACACCAATCTGGCATCGATCGACACCCCTCGCAGACTGGTCCAGAAATTGAGAAAACACCCAAGATTGTTGAGGAACGTGTCTACAAACCTAAGGTGCCATATCCCATGCCACCTAGACAACTCAGAGATCCCATTACTGCAGAGAAGTTGCTCGGTTTTGAGAAGATGGTAAGGAGGATTCCCCATACGTTGTCTTTTGAAGAAGCTTTGGAATACCGCCCTTTGCTTAGTCACTTCCGAGATTGCAGAGAAACTCTAGAAGAGATCGAGGCACTCTTCATCAAGGCGAGAAGCACACCACCACCAATGAAGCAGTTGACTAAGAGAGAAGACCCATGAAAATTTTCGGTTCCATGCTCTATCTCTGGAGTTGAATTCAAAGAATCTCTCGTTGATTCAGGGTCTAGCGTCAATGTCATGTCAAGGATAATTGCAGAGAGGTTGAGAATTGGTATTAGATCTGCTGAGATGACTCTCACATTTGCGAACTCCTCCACCTCAGTTCCATACGGTACAGTCCCTGATTTGCTTGTTAAAGTAGGAGATTGTCTGGTTCCTACTGATTTTCAGGTTGTGGAGATGAGTGAACGTTCTAGTACGCCTTTGATTCTTGGAAGACCGTTCATGGCTATAGTTGGTGCAGTTATAGACACACCCAGTAAGAGAATCTCATTCTCATACATTGACAAGGAGATCTCCTATAAAGCCATCCCTTCTGGAAGAGCTCCTAAACATATCTCTTGCATCACCGTTGTTACATGAGAGACGTTGATGGTTGATCTTTTGGAAGAACCTTATAATGAACCAACTGTCATAGACGTTTTAGATGGTCCTTCTATCATCATGAAAAGAGACATCACAACGGCTAAGGCAAAGAAGAAGGTGAAGAGCAAAAGAGTCCAGAGTGCTACCCATGTGACTCTAACCCCTCAGAAGTGTGATGGAGATTCGATTGAGTATAAGGTGAAGTGCAAAGGAACCTCAAAACCATTCTCTAAGGTCAGAGTCATCCTTCCTTCGGAGCTGAAAGAGAAAGGAAAGGATGTTGTGGAGAGCATGTTGAGCAGAACTCTGAAGCTGGAAGTGTCTAGTTGTAGAACTTGTATGGGAGTAAGTTCTCAATTTTCTCTTGACTGATCACCTGAGCCAAAGTCAAGCGAGTGACGTAAAACAAGCGCTTGGTGGGAGGCAACCCACTGGTGAGTCTATATATAAGTCTTTTATTTTTGTCATTTTTTTTCGTTTTTGTGTCTTGTGTCTTTGTGTGAATCAGATGAACATGTGTTGTGTCGACCGATACCATTCTGGTATCGATCGACACAAGGAGGAGCAGAGATTGCATCGACCCATGATACGAGTATCGATCGATACCCCACGCGCATGTAAGTTTCCTTTTCAAACCCTTGGGTTTTCTCTTTCTCTCCACAGCCTCCATCGATTCCACTCAGTTCTTTTGGTTTCTTTTACCAACTCTAGGCTAAATAACACTGGGGACAGTGTTGTTCAAGTCTGGGGGAGGTGGTTGCTGACAACGTTTTTGTTTTTCTTAGAGTCAGTCGTTTTTGAGTCAAAATTTGTTTTATTGAGTCAAAATTTGTTGGAGATTATGATCTTTTTCTTGAATCTATTGTTCTGACTTTGTTTCTAAGTGACCATTGTTACAAAATCAGTTCTAGATCGGACTAATGAAAAATCCAAAGGCTGACCAGTTAACTAGAAGACACTCATGTTTCTAGCAGAGTCCATTAAAGCTTGAGCCAAATTTTTGCACTTCATCGATGTGGTTGATGTCCATAGAGCTTGATTCCACATTCATATCTGACAAAGGAACCCATGTGTTTAAAGTAATGGTATCTCTCTCCCTTGTTATAAGTTAATAAATAAGAGCATAAAAGATGAAATGATTTTCTTCTGAGTAGAGGGTTAGGAAAATTTCCAGCGATCCCATTATTCTACTTGTGAAGGAATGATCACACAAAGGTTGGAAGCGAGGTTAGGAAAATTTCCCGTGATACCACTATTCGCCTACGCCTTTGATACATAGAGAGGGAAGAACCGGAGATTCGGTGGCAAACACCATCAATACTCGCGTTTCAGACCTTAATGTGTATATGCGGATCTAAAACAAAAAAAAAGAACACAATAAGAAATAAGTCTGAGGGAGAGAAAACAATACCAAAAAGTGTGAAACTTGGGTGGTTCTTTTGTCATGATACTGTATGGGAAAGAGTTTAGAAGGTTCTTGGCATTGACTACAACGATGAAACTGGCGATGAAGGCTTGGATGGATAATGTTGTGAAATAATGTGTGGAGTCTGGGAAGATGCGAATGTCTACGGAGAAGTACATGGTGGTTAGATTTGGAACTGGTTACGTGATATGTGGATCACTAAGGAAAAGGGTCATTGCAATGTTTCAAGAACAAGTGAGTCTCCATGTTTTTCAAACCTCTTTCTCTTGTTTAGCTTTTTGTTTGCTTGAGGGCAAGCAAAGGCTAAGTCTGGGGGAGTTGATATATCATGGTTTTTACCCCTTTTTTTACCATGATATAGGTCTTGTTTTTAGAGTATTTCTAGTATTTTTGGAGTCTTTTAGTGTCTTTTCAGGTTCTAGGCACGTTTGGAGCATAATTGGAGATATTGAAACATTCTGGAGCTTTTTGGAGCAAAGCAGAGATCGTGTCGCGATTTGGAGCCCTTGTATCGACCGACACCACCTGGTTGTCGATCGATACTGACACCATGAAGGAAGGAACGTGACTCACTGCCCGAGTATCGATCGATACCACTTATGGTATCGGTCGATACCGTTGTCCATGGAGAAGGAAACGCGACTTTTTACAAATCTGAAGAAACTGCACGTTGGTCCATAAGACTTTAATAATTACAAGAAGCCCCAAAACGTGTTTTAGCATTATAATTAAGTTTTTCAGCCACTTTTGTTGGCTAAGCTTTATTTTACTTTTGATACTTTGAGAGAGATTTGTTACATGGTTTTTAGAGAGACAACTCTGAACCCCTTTGTTTCTTATTGATTTCTTCTATGCAGTTCTATTCATCCATGATTTCTGTTCCATTAATCATGTCTGAGTAGATCCACTTTAGGTTTAGGGTTTTCTCATAAAGGATTTCATTGAGTGCTGGTAATTGATTAGTTATGATTCATAATCTGAATTAGTTCTTCACCTTAGGTTGTTCTCAAAGCTAATTCTAGGCTGACGAATCTAGAATTCAGATCTTAGGTTAATCGATTAGGGACGACAATGCAATTGATAATCTGACAGAACTTAGGGTGAGCAAAATAGCTATCCGCAAAGAGATTTGGTTTAGTTTTTTTGTGAACATATCAAACCTGAACTTTAAAACTAGTTTAGATCTTTAGGATTTGCAAAAAGATTTGGGATTCTGGGATTTAGAATTAGATAATTCTCGCAACGACAGTTGGTTAATTATAGCTTAGTGATTTGAGTTCAAGAACCGTGCATAACCTGAATCCTGATTAATTGGTTTATCTGCATTCTCTGATTTCCTGAAAAATACCATGAACCTATCTTTCCTCCATCGAATTTACAACAGTTTAATTTACGTCTTTGTTTTTACTTCCATTGTTTACTTAGCTTAATTCGAATATGTTTGATTTATTGTGTGATTTTCTTGAGTCTTTGTGGTTCGACCCCTACTATACTGCAGCTACAACTTTAGTACTTTTAGGGTATTAATTTTGAGCTTATCATTTATCCTACGANTATATATATGGGTACATTAAAATGAAAATGTGGCCCTAATATTATAATATTTTTGGTCGCCTTAGGCAAATGCCTATTTTTTACAACATGAGGCACGGTACTGATCCCATCTCTATTTCACTATGCAATCTGAGTTTGACTAACTAGAAAGTGAAATCGGTGAGTAGAAAGTTTGACAGAGAATGGTGGCGGAGATACCGGGAGACGGAGAACAGTGGCTGATACGCCGGACGATGGAGAATAGTGGAGGATTCGACAGGGGGATATAGAAAGGTGACAAAATTGCCGGAGAACAGTGACATAGTCGCTGGAGGACAGAGAACGGCACGACGTTGGATGACAAAGACCGGTGGCGGATTCACCGGATAACCGAGTACACATGCCTTCTTTTCCGATGATACGAGATCCAATGCTGATTATATCCCCGCCTCATCATCTGGTTGCAAAATCTCTCTCTATAAACCGGGGAGAGAGAAAAGACGGAGAAGAAATGATTCACGTTTTAGAAAAAATATCAGATATTATTGTTATCACGTTATAAGTATCGGATACTATTGTTAACATGTTAACATTTTATATAACATGTTGTTATAATTATTATCATGTTAATTACGTAAAGAAAATATTAATAATTTTCTCTTAAACTTATATATATATATATACAAATAAAAAAACATTAATTCACGACTTTAATTTGAATTTTCATATTTACTATGATGTGATAACTAGGTTAACACGATAAACATAAAATTATCGCAAAATTATATTATTTAGCATGTTAACAATGTATCAGATATTAATGTTAGCACGTTATAAGTATTAAATAATATTGTTAGTACGTCAACATTTCATACAACATGTTATAATTGTTATCATGTTAATTATGTTAGAGAAATACAAATCATTTTTGATTAAGCTGATATATACATAAATTAGAAAAAAATTAATTCGATATTAAGCTGATTAAGCTGATTTTAATTTTCATATTTTGGATTATACGATAACTAGGTTAATACGATAAACATAAACTTACCCCAATATGATAACTGGATTAACACGATAACTATGTTAATTTCTATATTTTTATGATATGGTAACGATGATGAATAGTGTATGTGACTTTTGATGAACAGTCTCAGACCGGTTGATGAACAGTGTCACCGACAACCCAACATCAGAAAATAATTATTTGTGTTGAATGGCGTTTCTGTAATTAACATAAAGTGGAAGGATAATTGTGGGATAAAATTAATTTCTCTTTTATAACTATCTAATTTTCAAATTAATTTTGTTATCTATCTAATTTTTTAGTCAACCATTCATATTCATTAAAATCACTCTATATTAAAAATGGGAAAATTGCATTTTTAACCTTCAAGGATGAAAAAATAGCACTTTAAACATTTAAGAAAATTATACTAACACATTTTGAAGTAAACAATTAGCGGAATAACTGTAAATTCGTTGGCGGAATAACTGAAAACTATCAAATAGAACAATTTAAAAATAATATGATGGAATAACTAATAAAATTTATGATAAGATTGACTAGTCAATAACTTATGAATTTTATTTTCTTATATCCAAATGGTGATAGCTCACTTGGCTTCAAGGATTCCTTTAGGAGAGGTTGAGTTCTTGATCCGAGGTTCGAGTCCACTAAAATCTGATTCAAGACCGAGTGAGATTATGGACCAAATGTTTGAAATTTCCTTGTTAAAAAAATAAATAAATAATATTTTAAAGATAAATTTATTGAAAAATATTTATAATATAAATGACATTAACTTCCTAAGAAAATATTAAAAACATTAAAAACATTAGAAAGACCATAATATTCAATTTATTCCACAAATTCCACTCTTTTAGTTTTTCAACAACATCCACAATCCAGTCAATTAGGTTTTTTATTTTACATCAATCTAGTCAATTTGTTTATTCAGCCCAAAAGATATATTCTTAAACTTTTCAGCCAATTTCGTCAGCAAAATTTAAAAAATAGTGTCACCATATAGACTCTTCTAATGTTCTAAAACAAAACAAATTTTTATTATATATATTGGTATGCAGTCCAAGTACTCTAACAAATATCCTAAACTCTGATGAGAACGTGTACTTGACGGGACAAATATTTTATACATTTTGTGCCCAATCAACCACAATAGGCGACAGTGTTTCTCTTTAATCTCTTGTTCGATTCCAAATGTTTTTTTTTATATATTGCTTTAATTTATAATTGCGGCATTATTCGTGCGTATGTCTTTGTGAAAAAAATTGGTGAGACTCAGAGTCATTTTATTCAACTTTTTTTATGATTTTGACACTTTTTGTCTTCTTTCATGTAAAATGACGATTTTGCCTCTGTTTTTTATTGATTCGTGTATTGAACATGTTGAGGCGCGTCGTACTGTTAAGGGGCGAAACTGAAAAAATTGTTGTGTATATTACTAAAAATGTAAAGTTTGCACTAATTTTCATGCATATAAGTGGAATGGTTAGGGACATATTTACCAAATTTTACAAGTGCTATAGTCTCTAACGAAACTTTTTTTTTTATAATTCGAGAGTGATCGGATTTTTTTTTTTTTTACCATCCAAGTATTTCCCATAAAATGAGTAGAGCCGTCGAGTAGTTCACTCACATAAACTAATTTTTAATTGTAATGATTTTTTTGTTTGCCAATTTTTGCAAAGATCTTCAACTTAAATGTCTCGCGACTTTTTTTCTTTGTCGGGACTTTTCTCCTCAGTTGAATATCTATATATATAAAGAATAATTACTTCTCTTCTTATGCTGCCACCTCATATACTCATACTCTATATTCTTGACACTTCAGCACTCACTTTATTTCATTCCATCCTCTAATCTTATTTTCACTTCACATTGTCCAAAACCATTTAAAATCAAACACTCAAAATGGACCAAAAAATCTGCCAATAATTAACAAAAAATAAAAAAATAAGGCCCAACAATAACCTCCAAACGTATAAACGAAATACAATACAGTTATGGCGACAATGGAGATAACCGCCGTTGCAGAGAAAAACTCATATCTGAGACGATCAGCGTTGAGACGCACTTCACCGGCGTGCAAAGCGGTTGTTGACCAGTTGCTCCGAATCGTCGAAAACGTAAAAGACATTTTTCATGATAGTTTTCCTTAGAATATGAAAAGACATTTTGTTATACAAGACAGCTCATATATTATTGATATAAAGAAACTTCAATTGATGAATTTTAGTTTCATGAGATTTCTTAATAGAGTTTAGATAAACATTTACTTTTAGATGAATACATGAAAATATTAATAATAATTTCACTACATTATAAACTTAGCTTCATATAAAGTAAAGAGTTATGATTCTATGAAAAATATATTATATAAATTTATTAAAATGATAAAGTAATGTA
>PKMM01014734.1:0-31236 GCA_002933915.1 Eutrema heterophyllum | reverse complement strand
TTTTTTTTTTTTTTTTTCACACCCCAATAATTTTGTTTTGCTTATTTCTTCTCATAAAAAACAATTTCACAATGTTTTTTGCACTATAAACTATATTTCTTTTTTTTTTTCTATACTTTGATACCCATTTCACAATATTTTATTTACATGTGGTTCTACACGTTGGTCAAACGCATGCGTATCCACATAGCTGCGTACACGTGGACCCATTTAAATGGATAGACATGTGCGTATCCACGCGCATATCATCCACGTGGACGCATCTACGTGAATATACATGTGTATCCACTCGAATATCGTCCACGTGTACGCATCTACATGAATATGCATGTGTATCCACGTGAATATTGTACACGGGTGCGCAACTACATGGATACGCAGGCGTCATATCCAACGGTTCGACTTCCGAGCCATGAATTTTCTTGTTCGGATTATCGTTACCCTTCTTTGGAGTTCAAATCCGAGATCGAAAGGCTTAGCCAAAGTGATATATATTCACAACGTGGCATAAAATATGACGCCGGAAATTTTTTCGAAGGATATCCAACAATTTTCTGACGGGGGATTCTGACTACAATGATCGCCGGAAAATTTCCGACGGATATCTACAATTTTCCGACGAGGCATTCCAACTAAAACTATGCCGGAAAATCAACGAAAATCCCTCCGACGGGGACTGTTTGTAGAAAATCCGTCGGAAGAGTCGTTAGAAAATCTATCAAAAAAGTTATGACCATTTTCCGACGACCAGTGTCCCGATGGAGAAATTCCGACTACAATGCCCGTCAGTTTTCACATCTAATTAAAAAATTATGAAATTGGTATCAAAATATAGAGAAAAATTTATATAATTGATTGTGAAAAAATAATTGTTAGATTATCTTTTTATGAAAAGAATATAAGGAAAACAAAAATGTGTGGGTGAGATGAAAAAAGAAAAAAAAATATAGAGTAAATGGGAGAGGGGTAAATATCTCTTGGTAAAAAAGATATTTAAGTCATTTTACACCCCAAAAAACACATGTTTTTAAACTCACAAAACGTGTTTTTGTAATTCCACTTTGAGAAAGTGTGTGTGAGTGTAAATTTCTCTTAAAAACTACACCGTTTAAAAATCCAAAATATATGGTGAGCCTTACTCCTTCGACTAAGTCAACTAAATCAAGGGGAAAATGTATTGCGGAAAAGACTCAAGTAAAGTCATAGAACGACAAAGACTATGAATTACTTAATGACTATTTTATGAAGAAAGTCAGTGTGGCGTAAGCGTGGAGCTTCAAACAATGTGACGTCACCACGATTTGATTTTCAAATGTGATGTCACCCTAAAACGATTTGATTTTCAAAGCTCGTGCCATTGCTTCCTTGTTTTCTTTAATATATGCCGAGCTTTTTTTTGTTTTTTTTTTAACAAAATATATGCCGAGTTAACGATTTGATTTTCAAAGCTCGGCATGGATTTGTACATACTTACGATTTCTATATATAAAAAAAATACAAGACAAATTATTATGAATTCAAGTGTTTGCAGTCTTGATATTCCCTAACTAAATTCTACATTCTTGACTTTTCTAATCCAACTCTAAATTTGTAGTTTATTGAATCTACCAAAATGGATTTTCACAATTTCAATTAACCAAATTGTGAAGATGAAATCGTGATGGGCAAGCAAATGATGATAAGGACAAACATACTCCGATGCAACTCAAGTTTAACACTGGTTGATGTAAATTAAACGAGAGTTAGATATGCTTTTAGGACCACAATAAGAGGAAGCAGCTACTTGGGAAACAAGCACAAGTACTTCTTGTTCTCAAGTGATTTCAAATGTTAAAGGTATGTTTATCCAGGATTGCAATCGCAGAAAAAGAAGCCGGTTTTGGCGACTTGAAGACAATCGATTGTGTTAGGTTTTTTGCACATGTTCCTTATGTGTCATCACTATAAAAGGAACACTTATGGGATGAGAGAGTGTAACGTTTCCAGGGGAGATAGTGAGAGGAGAGCAAACTGTAGAAAGCATAAAATTGTTCTTAGTTTTCTCTAGTTTAGGTGTTTGGTACATAATGAGTCTAAGTGCGCATTAGGTGGGTCACTTGTAGATCCCTTATTGTAATTACTATTTTGAATCTATTGGATTCCAAGCAGGCCCGGCTCAAAGTTACAATGGGTCATGTGCAACTTTTCTAAATAGACCCTAATTTTATATGTATTTTTATATTTTTTTAATAAAAATGTTCATATTCTAATTTATTTGGGCCCTTAAATGTGAAGTAATTTTGTTTAAAACAAACTGGACCTTGTGCATTTGCACCTTTGGCACATGCCCGAAACCGGCCCTGATTCCAAGCATAGTCTCGGCGAGACGTAGCGACCCTCGTTAACGGGCGTGAACTCGTTAAACTTGTGTGTGCTCCTCTTTCTTCCTGTCTTGTGCTCTTTCTTCTTCATTCTCGATAGTCTGCAACTTTATGTGTTACACAGCAGATCCCGTGTGTTACTCTGTTTTTCCAGCATCATTGTGGTTTTATAATCAAACTCTCTCAGATCTTGGGTTTATTTGGTTTTCTCCCAAAGAAAGTCGACGCTTTTGGGGTTAGGAAGACTTGATACAAATATTTCTTAAAATGGGTCAAAACTTATATATGCGAGTTATACCATTAATCTGAAAATTCTTTTTTTTTCTGTGTTCGGATCCAACTGAACGAGTGAACGTTCACGATAGTTCTAAAGTTGATTGAGACTAACCGTTCTTTGCACTCATCTTAACGGTCCACTCAAACTGATCATGTTAAATAGCCCAATTTAACGCTTGAAAAGTTCTAAAACTTAGTCAAAGAAACTATTTCAACGTGAAAAGTAAACTTCTTGGCTCAAACTAAGTTTACAAAAACTTAAATACTGATTTTAGGTCATTACATACTATTGAAACTTAGTTCCATCTCACATATCCTTCTCTAATATCCGGAGCGGTTAGCCTGCAGCCAAGCATTCGACTCCTAGAGTCTACAGACGAGAATCGCATCACCACTTAACTGCCCAACTCATTAGCAATACATGGGGAAAATGGCATATTAGTGTCTGAACTATGACCAAGTATGATAATACATACTTGAACTATGATACCGTGCATAAACATACCTCAACTTATGTTTTTTTTTTTGCATACAACTACTAAATTTTTGACCAAATATGCGTTAGTCAAACCGTTAACAATGCTAAGTCAATTGTCACGTTAGCCGAATCGAGAAAATTGTTAAGTCATCTACCACGTCAGCATTATGCCATTAAAATAAAAAGTCAAAAATTTTAATTTTTTTTTTAATCATGTGTTTTTTTTAAAGAACGATATTACTGTTTCTATATTTATTTGTTTTTGTCTAAATTTATATTATTTCATTAATCTTAAGTCTTAACTGCCTAAAAAATATTTTATTGTAATATCAATTTTGTATGTTTTGAGTTTGCTTTTAGTCACACGAAATCAAAATATGTAATTAACTTATTTTTATATCTTTTAAAAGAATATAAACTTCCACATCTATATACCAGATTTACAGATACATAGTAGGTACAACCACGAAAAATGTTTATCAGGATCAAATAAATATTTAGAAAAGTATAAGAAAATGGGAAGTTTTTATTATAAAGAACACTCAAAAACACCCAAAGATTACAAAGACTCTCAAACTCTCTCAAACTTCTCTTACTCACTTCGTTTGGTTTATGCTTCACCCAAACCTCCTTATTTATAGTACAAATCCTAAAAAATATCTCATGGAATATTCCGTAAGATATTTTACGACTTATTCAATAATTCTCATTATTGTACAACTTATTCAACACTCTCATTATTACACAACTACATTAACATTCTCATTATTACACAACTTATTCAACATTTAATAATTATTATTATAGATAGATAAACAACCAAGTCGAACATAACTAAAATTCATCACTATGAATATAAATATTTATATACTAAATTATCTGAACCGAATCCAACTTTTGTAGATGTAACCTGAATTAATTAAAATGTGAACCGAACTGAAATAAATCTTGGTTGCTATTTGGGTTCTATTTATCAATAGAACATATTGCTTCCTCAATGGTCAGTGATGTGGAGTCAGGTAGAGACTTGTGTACTTAGGATTTTGAACTAATTCTAACTTTGTGTCTAAACTTATCAAATTCAAGAGGTTGTGTCACGGTTTGTAGCTAGCTAAAATAAGTAAATAAAACAGAAAATAAACGATGTAAATTCAAGGATTAAAAACTTTGGGCAGCAAGGAATTATCCGGGGTTCATGAAACAGATCAAACAAGCTATTGGTTAGGATTTCTAGCGACTAAGTCGACTGGTTCTAGAACTGGAACACGTAATTGTATCTATCCTACTTTCGTAGCAATAAACACTTAGATCTAAACAACTTAATTACTCAGCTTTCGTTGGTAACCACACAGCTAGATCAGCAATATAGAATCGAATTCATATACGCTCACAACGACCTATAAGTATGCTTTCGTATCTTATAACACAATCGCTCGCCTAGTCTAGTTCATGTTAATAAATTCAGCACGTTAGTGGTTTTATCTTCCTTAGATCAGTCGCTAGGTGATCAATCAAGCAACATGCATTAACGAACAAGAATAAAACGAAGAACCTAATAAATTATCTTAATTCTAACAACCTAATAAGATAGATACATGATTAAACCCCTTCGAAAACCCTTAAACCCCAACAAGTAAACTACTTAGACATGGAATCGCAAATCATCATCATATTAATAATAAGTTGCGAAAACTGTAGAGTAAAAGAGATAATAGGGTTTCGAAACCTTCTCTATGAACTACAAAGTTGAAACCTGCTCCCGACGAACGAAGAACGGCAAACGGGTACAAGCTATGAAATAGAACTATGCTAGGTATAAAGTAATTATTGAAGTGTGTGAAGGGTGTCAACCTAAGAAGCTTAAACGACATATTTATATGGTCTTCTAGTGTTTGGAGACGTCTAGGGTTCGTTTTTGCGCAAAACAAATGACGGATTTGAAGTGGGCTTGAAGTTAAGCATGATCATGTACGAAGTTGAGCTAGCCGTGAGCAAATGATTCTGGTCTTGGCGAAAGTGTCTTTGGCCGTGAGCACGAGCCTTCTGGTCTTGACCAGGAGTGCTTTCACCATGCTTCTGCTTCTGCTTGACAGCTTAACATGACTTCATTTCTCTTCATAGTTCTTGAGATTGAACCGTTGGATCGTCCTCAAATCACTTGGAGAGGAAATGTGGTTGTTCCTTCTGTCTTGTGTCCGAAATTGAGCTTGATCGGACGGTGAGAAGGTCTCCATTTGATGTCGAACTTCTGATGGTTTGAATATGTCCAAAAACGGGACTTTTGCTTCACTTTGTGCGTCTTTAGCCCAAATTACATGAAAAGACTTTTGAAACTCCAAAACAGTGAAATTACTTGAAAACCATTAGAAACCGAGTTAAAATACATGCAAAAGATCTTGAAATGATGCCTAAAAAGTGTTAATACGAGTGTTATCAGTCAGCAAAATATTGGTTTCATGCGGATGCAACATATAAAGATTGACCTATCACTAAGTCCCTAATATATATTTTTATGTGATTGTCGTCCGACATATTGTTTCATAGTCCATCTGTGATGCATCTGTGTAAACCACATAAGGCTGGTCAGGCTCAGGAAAAGCCAAAACCGGAGTACTCGTAAGCATTTCCTTCGGTTTAGAGAAACTCTTTTCGTAGTCCGCCGACCACACATAATGCACGTCCTTCCCAGTTAGCCGAGTCATTGGCTGAGCCATGCCCGCAAAGCCTTTAACAAAACGTCGGTAATAACCGGCTAAACCAAGGAAACTTCTTATTTCCAAAGCATTGACAGGTCTAGGCCAATCCGCAATTGCCTTGATCTTTTCTGGATCTACAGATACTCCCTTATCCGAAACCACATGCCCTAAAAATCCGATCTCCCTTTGCCAGAAGATGTATTTGCTAAGCTTACCATACAACTTATGTTCCCTCAGTCTATTCATCACCGTCTTGAGGTGAACCATATGTTCCTCTCGATTATTTGAGTAGACCAGAATGTCATCTATGAAGATGATCACGAACTCATCCAGGCAGTCTCTAAAAACGTTGTTCATGAGCTTCATGAAAGCCGCAAGTGCATTCGTCAGCCCAAAAGGCATGACTACGAACTCAAAGTGACCATACCTTGTCCGAAAGGCAGTTTTCCTGACATCCGACTCTTCTATTGGAATTTGATGATAACATGAAGCCAGATCGATCTTGGATAACGAAGTAGCACCTCGGAGTTGATCCAGCAACTCATATATCCTCGGAAGAGGGTACTTGTTCTTCACAGTGACTCTGTTCAACCCGCGATACTCGATACAAAGTCGGAAACTCCTGTCCTTCTTCTTAACAAACAACACCGGTGCGCCCCACGGTGAACTACTTGGTCTCACAAACCCTTTCTCCATCAGCTCGCTCAACTGTATCTTTAGCTCGGCCATCTCTGCCGGTGCCATCCGATATGGAGCCTTAGAAACGGGAGCCGTTTCAGACTCGAGCTCAATGGTGAACGGATCAGAACGTGATGGTGGTAGACCACTCAACGCCTCAAAAACATCCTCGAACTCTTTTACTACTGGGATGCTACTCAACTCCGCATCCGGCCCGACTTTGGCGGTCGTAATTGTAGCCAGATACGCCTCGCACCCCTTCTCAATCATTTGCTCCACCTGAACTGCCGAGACAATCATGCTTCCCGAGGTCGGTCTGATCCCTTGATACTCCATGATTCCTTTCTCGGTCTCAAACCAAACTCTCCCTCGATGACAGTCTAAGTGTGCCTTGTACTTCCCGAGCCAATCCATCCCAATGATCACCTCGCAGATTTCTAGATCAGCCGGCAAGTTCACCGAGCCAATCATTACTAAAATATTACGGACCTTCCCGAAGGTACACATGACCTGTCCGCCAGCAGCTCGGACCAAGCCAAAATTATCTCCCGGTTCCTTGCGGAACCCACCCTTCCCAATCATATCCGGATTCACGAAGCAATTTCTTGCTCTAAAATCAAACAGAACATGGGTTGCCACACCACCCATGGCAAGGGTCCCAACACATTCACCTAAAATGCTAGGACTACGCAACACGCAACACGCAACACAATTTCATACAGAAATTTACTAAGGCAAGTAATAGGACTTACCAGTGATCGGGCGAGAACAACTTGGGTCGGCCACAGTTTCCTCAGCCATTGAATAGAGCTGCGGTATCACAGCCTGCCTCTTTGGCAGTGGCAGTTCTTCACTTGGCCTCTTTCCAGATTGATGCACCATCTGTGTCAGCTGCGGACAGTTCCGCTTGAAGTGTCCAGCTTCTCCACACTGATTACAAACTCTTTCCCCAGAACTGTTCCCTTGAGTTTTTCCCCTACTATCTTCCTTAGGGCAATCACGGACCTTGTGGTCCATACTCCCACAGTGAAGACATGCACCAGTTGCACGCTAACTCGAACCAGAATTGCCCTTCCCACTGGCCGATCCCACGTTGCGACTCGCAGGTGGTTTCCCCGAAGGAACAATCTTCTTATGCCCAGCAGCATTACCAACCAGCTTGGCTTCCTTAGCCGAAGTAGACTCCAACTGAGCTGCCTTTTCCACCAACTCCGCAAAGGTGTCATAGTCTCGAATTTGACAGTGCTTACAGAGCTCAACCCTTAGGCCACGCATGAACCGCTTAACTTGATTCCTCTCTCTCCTCATATCACGGCCAGCATACTTCTTCAGACTGTTAAACTCAGCCTCGTACTCCCCCAATGTCTTTGTCCCTTGACGCATATCAAATAAAGCTCCTTCCAGCCGATCATGAGCTTCCGGTGGGAAGTACTTAGCCCGGAACAGATCACAAAAATCATCCCACTATGTTCCTCGGTGGCACAGACACACCACGCCACCAAGTATGCGCGTCACCTTCCAGGTAGTGCACATCAATATCTTTCTTGTAGTGATCAGGGCAACGAATGGATTCAAAGTTTCTCTCCAACCGGTCTATCCAGCCATCCGCCTCAATGGGCTTCGTTCCGCCGGCGAAAAACCTTATTCCCAGCTTCTGTATGTGTTCCATCACCTTCAGGTAAGACGGGATCCTCGGATTGAAGTTCCCTTCCCCAACTTCCACAACAGGTGGAATCACTTGTTGCACAACTGGCGGTGGTGCCACAGGAGCAGCCGCAACAGCTGGCAGTCTTGCCAACACTTGAGTTAGCAATCCCAGAACTGCTTCCAGACCCACTGGAGCAGCCGCAATGTTCTCATTAGCCGCAGCAGCAGCATTCAGATTCACCGCATTGGCCACATTCTCAGCAATCTCCTCAACTAGATTTTCCCCGTTGTTCACACCATAGTTCTCATCCTCACCTCGCCTTCTGCGATTACCTCTTGCCATCTGCAATGACGAGATCAGATATTACTAAGTTAGCCGGCAAACTAACTTAGACAATCAACCATAGAAAATCAGACTTACCGCGAGACAAGGCATTGGAAGGATGGATGTACCCACTAACCCACTTATGCTAGACTTTGTCCTAGAAACGACCGCGCTCTGATACCAACTTGTAGCACCCTAACCCGAATTTTCAATTTTAGCCAACACTTAGGCAAATTTTTAGCTGGATTATTTTCTACTTTTTACTTAACAGATTCGCGTTTGGTTCGACCAGACAAGTCATTTTCGAGCATAAATGAATTAAACAGAATACTTGAATTAAATCAAATAAGGTTCTAGTACAAAATGTGAGTTCGCTAATAAGCTATTACATTTCTACTAGACCGAACTACCCAATGAAAACATCCATCCAATTCCTGCCAAAGTCCCGCGATTTGATCAGACTTCACGATTACCATAACGGCTAAACTCAGAATCTGCATCCAAAAATGGAGGCGTAAGCAACATAATTGCTAAGTGAGAGCGGTCATCCCGTCTAACCGAGCCATAGTCAATAAATCGCATCAAACATAGATCAGACAGTCATATACGCTTATCAGAACAGAAACTAGCCGAGTATAATCACTCACGCTTACCGGCCAATCCCGGTCTAGATTGCCGATAAGGTGAATCGATCATCACGGTTAGCCAGCATACAATGAATATGACAATCAATCGCCATCATCAAGTAAACAGACTACATAATCTAAGCATGAAACGACCCAAGACATAAAGCCACGGTCACGTACTCACCTTTGATTTCCCTCGGATTCGATTAGAACATTCTGACACCTCTTGCTGCTTTCAGCTCGGTCGATCTCTTTCTCTCGGCAAGAAACTGAATCTCTCGACTAGAATCATATATCTCTCTCTGCTAAAAATCCTTCTCTCGGATTTTCTCTCAAACTTTCTCTCTGATAATTCTGAGTTCTTGGTCGCGCGAAAGTGAAGAAATGAGGCGGAGATCTTCCTTAAATAGACAAGTCATTTGTTTCCCCGAAGAAAACCGTTCATAACTGCCCACGATCACATTTTGCGCTTCCTCGGCTAAAACTGCCCACACATGTCTATTTTCATCAGCTAAAAACCATTCCCGCAAGTTTTCTTGATCCATCAGATCAATAACCGTTCCCGCGCACTTTTTCTGATCACTCAAGTCAGATAACCGTCCCCGCCAATTTCCTTATGCGGTTTCTCAACTTTCCCCAATAACTGCTTACCGACCTTGTCTGAAGCCGACCTAAATTGTCCTAATTCCGACCAAGTCCCAAAAAACTCGACCTGCTCGGCGAAAGTCCACTTCAACTCGGCAATCACCCGAACTGACTGATTTCACCCGAACTGACTGATTTCCCCGAAACACTTAGCTTCCTTCGACATTCGAATTCTCTTAGCCTTTTCCCAGCTTCCCTCAGCTGATTCCGACTTCCTAATTTTTCCATGTTTGGCCGATCTGCGGAATACGGGTGTTACATTAGGCCCCTAACACTCTAAGCATTGTTTGATTACTTCCACATTGGGTTAACAATCAGCAATTCTATGTGAATGCATCCACATCGAGTTAATAGTCGGTAATTTTGTGCGATTGTTGTAACATTAGTAAGCACTATACAAATCTATTTTATTGTCTCCACATTGGGTTTGTAGTTTGCAATTTTTTGCGGCTTCTTCCACATTGAGTTGGAAGTATGTAATGTGGCTATATCAAATTCTATATGATTTCTTGTACATTGGGTTATTTTTTACATAAACTACTTTCAAATTAAGTCGGAAAATAACTTGGATTTAGTCCTGATTTACTTCCGATTTCTTCAAAAGGGAGTCGAATACTTTAGGACTTGTCCCCGAACTGAATTGGCAACAATTTGTGAAGTGGAACTACCTTTTTCTTATGTATTTATAGACAACAAAATTTCGCATATACTTACTCTTTAACGGTGTCAAACACAATACCTTGCAATCCTAAAGAGAGCAGTTTCATACTCCAGTTTTTCTAAGCAAAAAGTATAGAAATTTTGGTGAAATCTCCATGTATTGATTCCTTACTTGCAAGTTTGGATTACTTATCCGCAAGAACATACATATATGTATGCTACACAAATAGCAATGCATATATCAATTTCCAACAACTCCATGAGTGGATTGATGTGTAATTAGCAACATCCAATTTTAGGGACTTTATGGCTTCGAATGGTTACATCGGATTGGGCGGTACGGGACAAGCGGTTATAGAGGTGCGGTGCGGTTTTAATGCGGTGCGGTTGAAAGAAACGCATCATGCGGGACAAGTGCGGTTAGTGTGTAACAAGCGGTGGGGGACAATATATGAAAGGTGAAAAAAATAACATGCGGTGCGGTACAAATGTTTGAATTGTGAAAATATAAAAAGCGGTGCGGGATTTATATTTTAGATAAATATTTTACAAATAAAATGGATTAATAATACTAATATAACTATAAATTAAAATTACTATCGATTACTTTGATTTTCCCATAACATATTTGCAATATTATCCATTATTTGCGTCATATGTTCTCCATTAGCTATCTTTGCTGCTTCCATGTCACTTAAATCAGGCTCACAATCTGTGTTTTCCATTATGGTCTCTGTCATTACTTCCGCAAAATCTGCATATGAGAAATTTGAAATTTTGATAAAATTATTTAATCCCATTGTAGCCATTACCACTCTCTTTTGTATGTGAATGTTCTATCTTGGGAATTCACAAACAATCCTCCACTTCTTTTTCCAAACTCCAAAAGTTCTCTCGATAACAGAACGTAAAGACGCATGACGTCGATTGAATAATTCTTCTTTATTCCTCGGAGGAGGGCCAGAGTAGAACTGCGACATATGATACCTCACAACTATGTTCGTGATGATCTATAAGGAGCCAAAAAACCTTGTTTGTTAGGATAGCCATAATCAACGACATAATACTTCTCTGACGGAGGCAAAGGAAACTCAGAATCACTTTGTTGTGCCATTATGAGAACGGCTGTGTCGTGACATGATCCTGGTGCTCCATTCCAAATATATGTGAATAACATATTCAAATCACATATTGCCATGATGTTCAAAGATGCATTATCGTGTCGATTCCAATACATTCCCTATAACTCAGGCTTCACTTTTACACATACATGAGTACCATCCATAGCTCCAACGAATCCACTAAAATATGGCCAATATCTTCGATCTACTTGAAGTCTTTCAGGAATTCTGTGTAGTTCTTGTCTTGTTGGAGTTATAATATAATCACATGCAAGTAATTCAATCGCCCCAAGAACTTTTCTAAATTTTCTCTTCACAGTTTCCTGATTTTGTCCAAATCTCAGACCAACATCTCTTTGAACTTCATTATGTCCACATATCCGTAGGAACATAGCCACACTTTCTTCAATGCTTGTATTTAATGTTGGTTGTAGACTGTAATTCGTTTGTAGCATATTACACAATGTTGTGAAACATGGAAGTGACATTCGTAGTAGCTGAAGACAAGCAGCATCATCTTGTTGTAGTCGATGCCAAATATTCCTCCATCCCAACCCACCATCGGTTTGGACTGATGTTCTTTGAAAATATCGATCATAGTAACTCAAAGTTGGTTGAATTATTAACTCCTCGAATTGTTCGTTTTCCAAATTCCGCAATTCAATTCTCTCTTCGTAACTTAGATTGCGGATGTCCTGTGATCGCAACTGACATATACGAAAAGCCTGAAAATCAATAAAAAATATAAAATAAGTCATTAGCTAGATATAAACTTACATTAACCAATTACACAAAAATGCAGAAATAGGCTAATAAAAACATAAATATTTCATAACACAAACGAGAATGATAAAACACGACCATCACAAACTAATCTTCTTCTCCAGAATCACTTTGTTGTCCTTGCGAGGTTCCCCATATATTGAATAAACCTCCTCGTTTGCTCGTTAGTGAAATATGTCCGAGACCGGGTGATGATGCTTGTTGAACGTTCGGTGAAGTTCCTACGGTTGCACCATCTGAAACTTCTTGTTGAGTATTCCTCATACTTTCTACTTGATCTCCAAGTGAAAACACATATTAAACATTTGTTGGAGTCGTTCCGATGAGCCACCTTGTTGAAAATTTGTTGATGTGCCCCATTGTGGACTAGTTGGTGAAAGGCCCCATTGTTGAGCAGTTGGTGGTGCACCCCATTGTTGAGCAGTTGGTTGTGTGCCTCATTGTTGACTTGTTGGTTGTGTGCCCCATTGTTGAGTAGTTGGTGGTGTGCCCCATTGTTGAGTAGTTGGTGGTGTACCCCATCGTTGAGTAGTTGGTTGTGTGCCCCATCGTTGAGTAGTTGGTGGTGTGCCCCATCGTTGAGTAGTTGGTGGTGTGCCCCATCGTTGAGTAGTTGGTTGTGTGCCCCATTGTTGATTTGTTGGCGGTATGCCCCATTGTTGAGCAGTTGGTGGTGTGCCCCATTGTTGAGCAGTTGGTGGTGTGCCCCATCATGAATTGTTACTCACGGAAGATGGACTACCAGATGATAGACCTCATGAATGTGGACTCCCGAATGATTGGATTGGGCCCAACTGTTTTGGCACGTCTTGATTGTTCCGTGAAACACCAGTCATTGCTTCTAGCAGTTGTAGCTTATCTTCATCGGTGCCTCCAGCTATATCCATAAAATACTTACGGCAAAATACTGGCTTTTTAAGTGAATTAAGGCATGTCCAATAAAATTTAGTGTGCTTTGGAACGTTCAAAGCAAGGAATATCGCTTCAGCCTTCTTGAATTCATCGTAATCATTACGGTCAAAACTACCTGGACGAAGTTGTTGCAAACTCTGCCGTTGAAACTCTTGAAAGCCAGTGATGGTGTCTTGTATGGTTGTCTCAAATGATTATCTTCTACGACTTCCTCTTGAACCATTTCCAACATTAGCTCCTGAGCTTCGGCCAGATATATGCGAACTTCTCCCACGTCTGACACTAGAGTGCGAACTACTCCCACGTCTGCCACTAGAATGCGAACTACCCCTACGTCCGCCACGTTGATCACCTCTGCCACTATCATGGGTGAACTCATTCGAAGGGTGTACTTCATCGTCAATGTTAACATGATACACTTCTTCATCTTCTTCGGCCTCAGGTACATGATTTTGAGGTATATCACTACCATTGATGTCTGAGTAACCATGCATATCATCATACGCATGTCCTTCATTCATTATCTCTTCTCTTCTTTGTCGGGAGGACTGTTGATGCTGCGAATAAACATCGTGTAATGCAAGACATCGTACCATCACATCCCAAAACTGTGGCGTTTGTCGGTTAAACGCTTTTGTTATTTTGCATCCCTATAAAACACACACATATATATATATATATATAATTTTTTTTTTAAACAAAATTTTCAAAATTATATATATAATTAGAAAGGTTATGATTTATTACCGACTCATGACCATCCCACCACTCATCTGATGCATAAATCATAGATGTCTCAGGATCAACCGAGATACCGGTAGAATTCATCAGAAACTTCCACCTCTTGTACGATTTTTTGAAGTCATAGAGTTTTTTTTTGAAAAACCCGTAAGTTATATTCATATCAAATGCAAGGTTGAATTTTTCAACCATGTACTCTCTACCAAGGGCAGTAGGATCTTTAAGAGTGTAATTATTCATGGAAATTGCATGATCGTACAATTCAATCAATGTTTTTCTTGTTCGTAAGTCCATCTAAACTTTGCCGTGCCGTGCTCTACAAATTTTTAAAATTTGTAGAGTTAGTTTTATCTTCTTCTATAAAATCTAACTACTATGAAACTTTTTATAAAACCGAAATAAAAATACTTACTCTTATTGTTGTCTCATTGGGAGCATTTGTGTCTCTTTGTCCATAAAAATTTGTGTTCGAACGACGCCTAGACGACATATCTGCATTTATCTGAATTAGTTGTTTTTCATATAAAGGTAGTACTAAATAAAACGACTATTAATTTACTTTATCAGTTCAAAAATTGTAAATATAATTTAATTGAGATTTTTTGAAACTCTTTTAAATTTTGGTGTTATTAGTTATAGATTTATAAAAAGTTATCTAAGATCTTTAATCTAGTGTTATTAAATTTTGTGTTAAATTGATGATTTTACCAAATATTTTGTTATTGCTAAAATCTAGTAAAAATGTAAGTACAAAAAATAAAATTAAAAGACACAAAACAATAATGCTATTCATTACATGTTTGAAAATAAATTAATGAATAATGTTAAAAAATTTAACACTAAATCAAGATTTCGACATAGTTTTTACATACCGTCATTTTTTGGAATTAATTTAAAATTATAATATTTAAATGTAAGAAAAAATAATTTTGTTACACTTAACTAAACAATGAACATATTCAAAATCAAGATTCCTATTATATTATCTCTAGAAAAGATTGAATTCATTACGTTTCATATGTAAAGTTATAGTAAATAAATAAGTTAAAAAGCTATTTACTTAATAATTCAAATTGGATAAAAGAAACATTTACCTCTAGTCTTGTAAAAGAAATCGCGGAAGAGTATTTTTTTATCAATTTTTTATCAACTCGTGGAAGAGTAGAATTGTAAGAGATTTGTAACTTTTTTTTTTATTTGTAAATGAAGTAGGAAAGTGTGTGTTTATATAGTGTTTATTGTTCAAAAATGTTGATATTTTGTGTATTATTTGTAAAAAAAATAAAAAATTTAGTCAACTTTGAACAGTAAACGAAACACACCTACTTGCAAACATTTCTATCCATATGCGTTTCATGCCAAAAACATGTACCACACCTTCTTTTTGTTTTATTTTTTTATTTTTTTTATCAAAAACTAATTAAACTTTTGTTCATGAATGGTGACAAAATAATTGTCTCGTACCCTGAGCCGCCCTTCCCGCACAAAACATTCAAGGCCTATATATTGATAAGCACATTGTTGTGTAATTAGCAACATCCAAGATTAGGTACTCTATATATTGATAAGCACGTGTGTGCGTAACAGGCCAGGTCCAGGGCGTAGGCAAAGTAATCGACCACCTAGAGTCCAAAAAAAAATCATATATGTCCATTACTTTTAAAATAACAAATTTTCTGAATATTCAAATTTTTTAATCCAAAATTTTAAAATTGTTCTTCTTCTCCATCTTGGCGTTTGTATCGTTAAAGTTTTTCCCAAATATTCAATTTTTTTAATCTCTTTTATGTTTGTTACTATTACTATTCTCTTTTCAGAATTCTGTTTTTAATTCTGTTTTTTTGTGATATCATTTCCGTTTCTTTTTGGTTTTTGAATCTAATTGGATGTAGAAAATAATTGGTATTATTTGTTGGTTTGATTAACCAAAAATATGGCACATTTTTAATTTTTAAAATATTGTTTTTATCAAATGCTCAGGGTTTTAAAACCTATTATTTTTAAACCCTTTAAAAAAATTAATATTTTTTATAAGATTGGGATTGTTATCCCATTTTCTCCTTTATGATGATAATTTGACCATTAAGTAAATAAGAGGGCTACACATTAGTTTCTCTGAATTCTTAGTGGTCATTGTAACTAAATTCTTCGAAATCTCAAAATCCAAGACCAAAATCAGATTTCTCTTTTCAACATTGACAACATCTTTGAACTTGTAAGAGAATTCACACCGAATACAAACACCAATAACAGTTTTATCTGCTTTGTAATTCTGTGAGTTTGGTTGCTCAAACTTTAGAAATCGTTAGTTTTTTTTTCACCATCTATAATTGCCCCTAAGTGTTTGTAACATGTGAAGACACCAATCTTTATATTCTCTCATCGAATATATGAAAGTTTAACTCCAATTCATTATAACAAAATTACTTTAGAACGAGAGCATGAAGAAACATCGTAGATAACCAAAAATTATGGTTTGGTTCTAATCCCTTAAAACACTATTTGCTTTACTTTTAAGTCCCTACAATTATATATATTATCAATAAATTTATTTTTTGTTTTTTATTTTAGTCCATATAATTAGATATCCTATAAATGTAAAAATGTCTTTATAAATTTAATTATCACATATAAAAATCAAATAAATACATGAAATTTAAAATTAAAATTACCAATATAGAAGAAATACTACATAACATTTTTATAATTAAACATGATAAAAAGAAGGTATTGCATGATATCATGACATCGTACGTTATAATGCATAACATGATAATTGAAGATGAACGTGACATTAACGCACCGATTAGAGATGCAAGACCAGCGCCACCGACAACAGTTGAAATGGCAATAAATGAAAAAAGTCTGATTTCAACAATTTTTAGCTTGTAATCTACATATAAAAAATAAAAAAGCTCATTTATCATTTCGAAATGTATTAATTGATCATATATGGGAGCACTATGGTAATAGCTTTATTGAATAATTTTGGTATTTTACATGTAATTTTATAATTTGGTTGGTGTGTGTTTTATTTCCTATTATTTATATGTAATTTTCTATTATTGTGTAATTTTTTATTTATTAATAGTGTTTGTAATTTTTGTTATGTATTTTATATTTAATTATAAAAGTTTTATCATTATTAATAATTGTGAATATTGAGGACTATAATGTTAAATACAAATTCTTTTAAAAATGGATTTGAGGTTTTACCATTGGAACAATGCATTTTCAAACCCTCATTTAGTTAAAATTGACAATAATAACACACATTTAATATTAAAATGACATAAAAAAATTTCCTAATAGAAAAAACCAAACCATAAATATGAAATAATGAAACTAAATATAATGTTTTAATTTTATTTTGAATTTAATTTGGGTAAACATGTATTTTCATATAATTATTTATACTATTTTTAGAATTTAAATTTGAAACAAAAAAATAATTTTGGTGCTATTTTAAGGTATTTCTCAACAAATTTTGCATCGTTAATTTTTACTACACAAACTTCAAAAAAAAGATGCCAGAAGTTTGCCGTTTAATTACACCTAAACCGCAAATCAAACGGCAAATCCATAACCCAGAAATATCAATTTTCATGTGATTCCAAGCAGATCTGTAGAGAGAGAGCAATCCCAAATTTGATATGGAAAGATCAAGAAGAAATTATTTGAAACACCAATTTTATTCCGTAAACAATTTGGTTCTTAGGGTTTCGCTTAAAGAAAACATCGCAATATCCATCGTTGTCTCGAATCGTCATCAAACGATCAGATCAAACACGAAATCGGAAACACAAACACACAGATCCTCACACCATAGTTACTTACATAACCAGAAATCGCAAGGATTTGACCTTAGGAGACAACGCGGCCGACGACGGGATACTTAGCTTCGAATTTCTTCTCCCAGTCATTAAGAGTGTTGATCTCTTTCTCAGAGAGGCCTTCAAGAGAAGGAGAGACGTCTTCTTCGTTCTTGCTCATCTTACCCAGGGCTCTGCTCGCGTCTTTTCCGGCGAATATCGCGTAATCGCCTCCGGTTCCGTAGAAGGATTTACCGGTGGTGACGTCGAATACTCGGCCCTTGATTGCGACGTAGATCGGCTTCGATTCGTCGGTGCCGTTGTACTGGCTAAGCTGCTCTGCGGTGAACTCCATTTCTCCTCTCACGCTTCTGAATCGAATGTTTCTGGAAAGAACCGAAGGATGAGAGAGATAATGGAGGAACTATTTATAGTGGAATATCATTTTTATTCGATTAAAAAAAGCATTTTACTTTGGCTAATGAGTTTACAAATCCTTTACAACCCGAAACCGAAATTATTAGTAATTTGGATTCGGTTTGGTTTGGGATCGGATAATTCAGTTTGGGGATTTTGGTTCAGGGTTCGGAAATTTTGTCTACCCTTGCATCAAATCACCGCATAAATATACACCGGGAGTTATTGTTTCTGTGTATTTTAATGAATTTACGAATCAAAACTGTGTTATTGGTTTTATGATTTTAAAATTTATATTCAAATCTTATGTTATTAGTTCTATAATTTATAAATATTAATTCAAATCATGTGTTATTTAATTTTACGGATTTACTTATGGATTTGATTTCACAAAGATTTTAATAGATTTGAAAAAATTTATATGTTAAAAATACAAAGACTCAAATCTGAAAAAAAACCTACGGATTTACAAATACTAATTATAATCCACATATTAGATGTGAAAATCAATAATTTTATAAAGATTTAATAAATCTTATACCGATTTCCAAATCAATAAAAATACATAAACGAATAACACCCTCTGTATTTTTACCACCAAACAGTAAACATGTGATAAACATTTGAATCATTCCTTTATCTTGATAAAAGCATTGATGGTATGCTTTCAAATTTGTTGTTCTTTTGTTTGCATACAATTTTTTTTTGTTCATTTGTTCTTTAGTTTTCATATGTTCATTGTTTTTTTTGTTTGTACAGTTAATGCGCGCCTATAATCACCAGTATCGCTCTTTTTGGTGAGATCGCTGATGAAGATAAATGTATGATTCAAATGTTTACCTCACTGATGGATGTTGTTTCTTATTGTTGTTTGCTGTTTATGATGTTATCACCAAAAAGCATGCCGAAGATGGTATAGATGAGCTTCATTGATGTGATCGACCAAAAGCATAAGACCTTAAGCAGTGCAAGAGAGCTGAGGAAGAAGACCGTTTCTCTCTCGGACAAGCTCGTGCAGATCATGCACGATCTTGAACACAGCGTCTGGTCTCGCTAGCCTCAACGCATTCTGCGACATTGTCTCCAGCTCTTTTGATCCTGATCCAAACCAATCTGCTACAAACTTCGATATCTCTTTTGGTGATTTCGAGAATTTCCCGCACCCATTCTCCACAACATACGGTACATTTCCCGCCTCCTGCAAACCGAGATAGAGGAATTGAAAACCATGAAGCAAAAGTGTGTGCCTTTGTTTTTAACTTGGACGAACTTACTTGACCAGCAATGTAATCGTTCAAGATGATCGGTAGCCCTTGTATCATAGCTTCAGCTATAGTTCCCGGACCAGCCTGCGTATCGAAGCAACACCATACTAAGACCAGAGACAAACCAACATACTGAAGTCACCATTGTGAAGGTTACCTTTGTTATGATGCAGTCACAGGCACCCATACATTCCTCCATTTTGGTTATAAACCCTTTAACCTGCGGAAGAAAGTTGTTTTAGGGACATGTTCTAGATTGACGTATTAGAAAGATATATTTGATGGTATTCTGGGGACAATGATAGTACCTGGACGGGAATTTTCCAGTCTAACAAACTTAATTTGCTGACAAGTTTCTTGTTCCGCCCACAAATGACTAGAAGCTGACCTACTGGCTCCCCGAGATTCTCATTATACAAAGCATCGCCTAGTGCTCGTGCTGTGGCCTCAACGGACCCGTTCCTTCTCCTCCGCCCATTAACAATACAGCTGGAAGATTCTCATCCATCCCTAGTTCCCTTCGTAGTTCAACCTATGATTGTTGGAAAAGTAGACCATATTCAAAGTTGGAAACACCAATAAGCCCCAAAAAAAGGGAACTCAAAAACAAAAATCAACCTTTGGGCGCACAGGCTTCAGAAAGGAAGGTCGAACAGGAAGGCCGTAAACATTAATTTGTGAAGTTTTAAGTCCGGTTTTAAGTGCCCTCTTCGCCAACTCTGTGGATGGGCAATAACATCTTGTCACAAGCTTATGAAACCTAATTCACAAATAAAGAAGAGAGAAGCATCAGCACTCTTTTACACCACCATGGAATTTATTTTCTGTACTGAGCTGAGGATTGATACCGATGATAACAATCAACGCTGAGATATGACTAACCACGTGGGATGGCAAGTGCTCAAGTCTGTAACAACTATGGTGAAGACAATTTTCTTCAGTAAGCCCTTAGATTTTAGGACGTGAAGTGGGACATGTTGCATCAACGGATGAACACTGATAATAATGTCCGGCTGGTATTTCATCAATCCTTTCTCAATTTCCCTATAAGTAAAAACAATGGAATCAGAATGAACAAGAAGAAGAGCAAAAGCAATCAGAAGCTAGAGGCTGTATAAGCAAGACAAATAACATAAAGCTTAATCTCCTCTTTCTCAGTCTCTTAGGTACTTTCACACTTGAGTAGATACTGCAGCAATGTGCAAATGAATTCAGACCAACCAACCAAAAGACCTTAAAATCTCACCTGGCAATAAACGTTGAAGTTGCAGCAAAATTAGATTGGTGAATAACACGTGGAGCTGTACCATATTATGTCATTTTCCACAGGGTTTCATGTTTCACCAGGAAATTGTAGCTCCTCGGCAACTGGTTGAACGGCCAAGGCGTGTGATCTGTCCATAAATCTGTAATAGATACCTGAGACAAGCACTCTTAATTGTACACAACACAATCAACAAAGGTTCCATCAAGCAATGCAATAAAGTCATAAACTTTTTTTTACCGTCTTTGGTTGATTCGACAGCATTTGAAGAGAAAACCTGCACCATTAGTCCAAGAAACACTGCAGTTTAATTAATCCACAAGCTCTTACTAGCCAAATAACTAAAATGTTTCAAGAGAAATTTACTTTCCTATGATTCAAGAACTCTAGAACAGATAATCTGTAGTTTCCCAAAGAATCTAGTCTAACAAATCAGAAGAAGAACAACATTGTCACTCATCAAGCAGAGACTCTAGTCGAAAGCATCTCTCGTATTACTACCAGTTCTCACAAATAAAAAATCTCAAAGCAAAAATTGAAGTATCCATCATCAATTTCCGTTCAAGCTAGGACTTGAAACCAACCTGATACGCATCTCCAAATTCCAAATTGAATGCGACTTTAATGGCTTCTGCTGAAGCTCTGTGACCACCACCAGTATCACTCATCAAAATCAACACTTTCTTGGGCCGATCAGATTCAACAACATTTAACGGAAAGCCTTCATAACCCAAAGCCTCACCGGAGCCATCTTCTCTAAACCCGTTTTCCTCGCTCGACGACCCGATTCCGTCGGATGCGAAGCTGTACGGAACAACCCGATCGGAGCGAAACCTAATAAAGCTATTAAAATCACCGATGAACCTACGTAGATTCGCGCCGGCAGCGTTTCTAGTGTTTAAGCTCGCGGAGATTAGGGTTTTTCTGGTGATGTGAGCGCGTAAGCTTCGGAAGCCATTGAAATGTAAGGAACTCGAGGTCGAGGGAACAAAACCATCCGAATTCGAGCACGGAGATCGATGACTGAACGCGAATTTGCTAAAGCCGGTGACGAAATCGAAGATCGGTACAGATTCCTGGGTTACCGTTGAAGGGTTTTGCATACTTGATGAAGCAGATACGAGAAAGTAGCAGACGGAATCAAAGATTAAGGAGGGTTAATTCTCCATGAATGCTCAAGCGCGTCACAAAAGAGGGATTGAGAGGTTTCGCGGAGATTCTGCTGCCGGAAAGATAGGATTTAGCGGAAGCTGATTAGATTCACAAGGCAGGACTGGTGCTGGCTTGGCGTTGCTTGGCTTTTATTTGGAGAAGAAAGGTTAATTAAACCCTTAATTATAATGTTGGAATTACATTTAGAAAGGGCTTTTAGCACTATTTACCCAAAAATGTACGGTCCCTCAATTAAAAGTATTGGTACTTTACCAAAACTAGAGAAATAAGTAACATACCCAAGCACATTAAGACTGCGCGAATTAATAGTGTACATACAAGAGGTAAAATCGTTTTTTTCAAAGAGAAAATGTTACTTAATTTTTTAGAATTTTAAAAATGTTAGATTTCAAAATATATTTTGATTAACTGACAATAAATACAAATATTTTTTTTTTTGCAAACATAATAACTTTTTTAAGAATTTGCAGATTTGGCACCTTTTTGTATTATTTGGTGACTTTGGTCTTATAAAACAGACGATACTCTTCAATTGAATCCATGTGGCTGGGTTGTAACCGATTACATATTACGATAGCATTTTCTGTGGTTACAAAAGAACTAATGACAGGATATAAAACTAGAAGAAAGAAAATTTTGTAATGACATAGCTTGAGAGATTGATTGTGATATGATCATTAGTGGTAGTGAGGTGATGGTTGTACACGTCACAAAATTTTCTAAAATTTCTCAAATTATCTGAATTCTCTGGAACTTGTCACGAAGTCGATCCTTCGCTCTTCCGAAGTCAACCCTTACTTTAACTAGTGAAAATTTGGACAATGATTTTAGCTTTCTGAATTAACTAGTGAAAATTTGGACAATCATTTTAGCTTTCTGAATTTTCCAACTCCGTGCCGTCACCAAAAATTCTAGTCTCGTATTTTATCGAGAATATTTTGAAATAATGTTTTTCGATAACTAAATTACCCGTTCTCAATCCGATACTTCCCGTCTCGAATTTTGAAAGGAACATGCCTAGGTAAAACACTTTTCTGAATTATAGAGTTTCTGGAAATTGCATAAAGAAGTTTAAGGAAACTGCTTTTCCAAAGGAGATTATGCTAATTAAAAAAAAAGGGGAGATATGCCCTATAATCAGAGTGCTATAGAAATAATTGTTGGAATTCATACCGATTTATAACGATTTATAAATATTAGCTATGAATTCAATTGCCAAGATTTCATGCAAATACGAAATTAAATCTAGATCATAGGATTTTGAATATACCTGATATTCTACATCGGAACAATAAATTGAAACGATTCGAGGTTGTTTAGCATTCCAAGTGTCGTGCCTCTACCGGTATCCACACGCACACAAACTAGATCGAGACGGAATGCTAGTACCATTGAGATCAAATCTCTAAACTCTGACGAACCGTTCGTCTCTTAAGGTTTTAGGTTTTAACGAGCCGCTTTTATGTGTTTATATTCAACGTCATTACGTTAGCTTTATATAATAAACACATATAACCTAATCCAATTAGGATCGACTAATGGGCCCACTTCCATGCGTACATGATTATCTCTTACAATAAGAGATTATTACTTCTTCCTCACGTTCACATATATATCATGTATATGTATATCTTATATAAATATATATGAATTCATTCCTAAAGCCCAACATATCAATGATCCAATTTAGCTTGATCTAGTCTGCTTAGGTGTGTGATCGTATAATATTAGCAATGAGTTCTTGACCCCATAGATTATAAGCGGTTTCTAGCAAAACATTACAACCACATAATATTATACGATTGTCAAATATCGACATTACAACTTTCAACTAGAGTAAAGTACAAATGATTTTAGGACACTCCCAACAATCTCCCACTTTTACTGGAATCATCTATTCCTATAATCCTTTTGTCGCTATATCTCGATCTGAGCATAAGGCAAGAAGCAGTGTCATCCTTATCAAGCTAGATCACATTTATCGAACTCCGATTTATAGTGATTAAACAAACGACTGACATTCACCTCGTTTGAGCACGGCCATGCATTTCTCAGTATCAAATCTTCGATAGGCCCATAGATATTTATCTACCGTTATATGGGAGGGACAAATCCCATCTTGTTTCATCCATGTTTTTTACACAATTCATAATGCGCCTGATCAGTGCCTTTATAATCACCTTTTACGGCTGGCGTTTGACAAAGTCAAAACGAACTAATCCACATATAAGAAATCATGACGAACTCATGTCATCAAAGGACTATACTCTACAGTTGTGATAAGAAACTCTTATGACACTCATATAACAATCTTGCAGAGTTCTCACAGCGGATCAATCCGATACTGTGTTCTCCAACACATATCTACGTGATTGACTTTAATACCACATATCAATGACTTCACGAAACTTAGTCATCAATCATCTCACGTACTAGTCATTTATAGTTATTAATGTCCCATGATAATAACCTTGACTAGGGATCTCACTAACTCATGTCATTTTCCACTGATAGGGTTTCATGATCAAGTCACGTACTTGATGGCCTATAAGAATGACATAAATTATTTTGGGACTATTATTTAATTATCCAATAATCAAATAATACATGAAACAAATTTCATTACTTTGGAACATAGTAAAATCTATGTTTATATGAACATCAATTTCTAGAAACAAACCTCCCACTAAAACCAATATCATATCTTTCAAGAATCTAATATGACTTTCATACTAAGAATACTTGAGAGCTGTTAACTTTTACTCCCACTAATTCCAATTAAACTGATTTCTCCTCCCCAAAAGACTATTATTCTTGACAACAAACACTTTGTCATCTACTTCATTCTAGAATTCCTTGAACTTTTTCAAAGGATTTAAATGTATGTCTCATCATATGAACATAACCATATTTACTAAAATTATCAATAAATATAATGAAGTACTGGTAATTTTTCACTGGCACTCAAACATATTGGTTCAAATACATCTATATGCATAAGATCCAACATGTTACTTGCTCTTTTACTGTGTAGCTTTGGCCATTATTCCCATTAAACAAGACTCATATCTCTCATAAGATTCAAAATCAAATGATTGCAAAATTTCATCATTATGAAACTTCTTAATGCATTCTTGTCTATATGGCCCAAATGACAATGCCAAAGAAAATTTGGTTAAGTCTTAGACTCGAAGTCTTTTGGTTCTATAACAGACACACTTTGGTTTAGAACATAAATTCCATTCTCTAATGGAGCACTACGATATAATATTTTTATCACAATAAGATAAAATAAAAATCACACTTTATTAAAAATTGACCAAATTCTTCCAAATCCAAATCCAAATCCAAATCCAAATGAAAAAGAAATAATATTCCTACTCATAGGAAAGATATAGTAGCATAACTAAATTAAAAACCATGTCTGAAGAAAAAAAAAGATAAATAAATAAAATGATCCTACAACTAATGTAGCAACTCTTGCTCCAATTTCCGCGTATGTCTATTTGTCCTTCCTCCAGCTTTCTACTTTTGCGGAGGCTCAGCACATTTACACAAATGTGAGCACCACAACTGGTATCCAATACCCAATAAGTAGAACAATAATTAGTAACAATTACTACTATAACATTTATACCAGGAGGAGAAGTCAGAAACATTCTTCTTTTTCAGCTCTTCCAAATACTTCTTACAGTTTCTCTTCCAATGCCCAGAACCATTACAATAATGGCACTTGTCATCACCAGAAGGACCATGCTTGGACTTCGGAAAAGGGCTAGACTTGTTTGAATTCTCAATCCAACTTGTCTTACCATATCCCTTGCCCTTACCTTGTTTCTTAAAACTTTTATCCTTATGTACCATAAGAACATTAGGATTTTCCTTCTTGATGTTCGGCTCAACCGTTTTAAGCATTCCATGTAGCTCAGTCAAAGACTTTGTCAAGTTGTTCATGTTGTAGTTCATAACAAACTGATCATAACATGACGGCAATGACTATCAGTAGCCAACTCTTGGCTAATAGAGCAATCCAGTTTTCCTAGGTTATCAATATAACCCATCATATTAATGACATGTGGACTCACTGGACTGTCTTGTGACAACTTGCATTCAATGAGAGATTTAACAGCTTTATATCTCTCAGTTCGTGCTTGCTCCTGAAACATCCATTTCAGGCCAGTTATCATGTCAATTGGTGATTCCATGTTCTCATATGCTTCTGCAAGTCTAAGTTCATGTTAGCCAACATAAGACAACACACATCAACCCTATCAGTGACATGCTTATCCCAAGCATTCCTTTATGCATGTGGAAGATTAGCCTATGGTTTCTCAGGAAACTTTTTTCCAAGACATATTCATTTTTTCTCTTGTTTGAGAACAATTCTCAGGTTTCGAAACCATTTAAGGAAATTTGATCCATTCAACTTTTCATTCTCAAGGACAGATCGCAATGAAAATGAACTGTGGGGGTTTGACCTAACTGTCATAAAAGAAAACATAAGTTAATATGATATTCATGAATTAAGATTGATAAGAGAACTGAGATTTCTGCCGTATTGATCGATAAAGGCAAGGGTAAGGAGACAGAGACTCTGGCGCTGGGTTCTATTCCTCCCATAGGAGAGTGCTCAAACTCAGGCTCGGCTCCTCTACTAGAGGATACTTCAAACCCTTCTCTAGAGAGTGCTCAAACTCAGGCTCGGCTCCTCTACTAGAGGATACTTCAAACCCTTCTCTAGAGAGTGCCCCAAATCCTCTCCAGATTCCAGTTCTCAGTGAAGATAGTGCTGGCGAGTTCACTCCTGCGATTTCAAATTCTGGCTCGGCCCTTCTAGTAGAGGAAACAACAAAACCTTTTCTAGAGTGTCCCCCAAATCCTCTCCAGAATCCAGTTCTCGGTGAAGATAGTGCTGGTGAGTTCACTCCTGTGGTTTCAAAAAGCCAAAAGAAAAAAGAAAAAAAGAGAGTCAAGGCCAGCAAGACGAGTGGCCCAGGTTATTTGGGAGGTTCACCCCTCCACCGTAACTAGTCCCAATCGCCTCCTCTTAATAATGCTGTTTTTTACTTGGAATGTTCGCGGAATAAATGATCCATTTAAGTAGCAGGGGTTAAAGTATTGGTGCCAACATCATCGTCCGGTTTTTGGGTGTCTTCTTGAGACACATGTTTCTACATTAAATGTACATAGTATTTTGAGTTTCATTTTACCAGGATGGAGAGTTTCAACAAACCATGAGTATTCTGACTTAGGCAAAATCTGGGTTGTTTGGAGACCAGATGTTTCTCTTATGATTTTCGCCAAGTCTCTTCAGCAAATTACTTGTGGATTCTCCTCGTCAATTGGCTTCGCGATTGGTAATTTCGTCGTAACCTTCGTCTATGCTTCAAATCAGAGAAGAGAAAGGCATCAGATGTGGTCTCAGCTTATCACCATCGCTTCTGATTCGCCAGTTCGTTCATCTCCTTGGTTAGTGGCAGGAGATTTCAACCAAACTTTGAACTCCATTGAGCACTCTAATAGAGATGAATTTGAGGATGTGTCTGCTGGTAGTCGTGACCTTAGAAACTGCATGTCTTCTACGAGCTTGTCAGACCTTCCCTATCACGGTCCTATCTTCACTTGGTGGAATCATTGTCTGTCATGTCCGATTGCAACCAAGCTTGACTGTGCTTTGGGTAATGATCACTGGATTCTCAGATTTCCTTCTACAAGTATTACTTTCGGGCCACCTCTGTTTTCTGATCATGCTTCTTGTTGTATCCGTTTAAATGATGGTGAGCCTTATGTCAAAAAGCCCTTCAAATTCTACCACCATCTCTTACATCACCAGAATTTTAACATTGTGGTAGAAAACTCTTGGCTCTCTTCTCACTCATGGGGATCGAAAATGGCAAGAGTAAGCCAGAAGTTGAAGCTGCTTAAAGGTAAACTGCGAGACCTTAACAGAGATTGTTACTCGGGTATCGAAAACAGGGTGGTAGATGCAAAGATAGCTCTCGAATCTGCTCAGTCTGACTTACTAATCTCGCCTTCTTCTGATGCTGTGGAGTGGGAACTTCAATGCCACTCTCGTTGGAAGGAACTAGCATGTGTTGAAGAAACCCTTTTTAGACAACGATCAGGTATTCAATGGGCTAAGTTGGGAGACATGAACACATGTTTTTTCCACAGATGTGTTGCAGCAAGATTCTCTATAAACTGCATATCAAAACTGAGCCTAGGAAATGGGACCTATGTAACTGATCAGGCAGGGATTAAAGCGGCTTATGTTGACTACTACTCTTCTTTGCTTGGTGGTCAGTCTCCTATTTATGCGTCTTTAATTGGTTGTATTGAATCAATTCACCCTTTCAGATGCTCAGAGTTTCAAAGACATCAGTTGGACAAGTTGGTTACTCTTGCTGAAATCAAAGCAGAATTCTTTGCCCTTCCATCGAACAAAGCTTCTGGCCCTGATGGATATACAGGAGAATTCTTTAGAGCCTGTTGGAGCTTGATTGGTCCTGAAGTTTCTGGGGCAGTGATGGAGTTCTTTATCTCCGGTAAACTAGAGCCGCAATGGAATTCAACGGTAATTTCTATGATCCCAAAGATAATCAATCCTGATAGTCTGGCTGATTTTAGACCAATATCTTGCTGTAATGCTATGTACAAGGTGATTGCCAAGCTTCTGGCCCGCAAATGTCAGAGTATTCTCCCTGATCTGGTCTCTGAAAATCAGACAGCGTTCATAAAAGGAAGGCACATAGTGGAGAATGTTCTCCTTGCCTAAGAGCTGACTCAAGGTTATAACAAAAGAGGTACCTCAGCAAGGGGAATGCTAAAGATTGATTTACACAAAGCTTTTGACTCAATCACCTGGTCTTTTGTCCTTGATACCCTTCGAGCCACAAACTTTCCCCCTCGCTTCATTCGTTGGATTCAGTAGTGTATTTCAACAACGAGGTTCTCAGTCTCTGTGAATGGAGAGTTATGTGGCTATTTCAAAGGCACAAAAGGGATTCGTCAAGGCTGTCCGCTTTCTCCATATCTCTTTGTTCTTTGCATGGATGTTTTTTCTCGCCTCTTGGATCTGCGGTTTCTCTCTAGCCAGATTGGGAGGCATCCAAAGGCTAAAAACCCAGATGTATCGCACTTAGTCTTTGCGGATGACGTGATGGTATTTTTTGACAGAAAACACACTTCTTTAGCGGCAATTGTGGACTACTTTTCTACAATATCAGGTCTGTCCATGAACCGTACCAAGTCATCTCTGTTTCTAGCTGGCCCGGTATCTGTAGAAATGAATAATCTGAGATTGCGATATGGTTTTGAGTTGGGTAAGCTACCGATTAGATACCTTGGACTTCCACTTCTACCAGGACGCCTAGCCCGTACTGATTACCAGCCTTTACTTGAGAAAGTGCGTTCCAGGATCCACTCTTGGAAGGTTAGACATCTCTCTTTTGTTGGCCGATTACAGTTATTAACCTCGGTGATTCATAGCATTGTCGCATACTGGTGTTCTGCGTTTGTCCTTCCGAAGCGTTGCATCAAATCTCTAAATTACCTATGCCGTAAATTCCTCTGGTTGGGTAATTGCGATATTCCAAAGCAGGCTAAAGTGAGTTGGTCTCAAGTATGTTCTCCAAAACAGGAAGGAGGACTAGGGCTTAAAGATTTGACCCTTTGGAACAAGGTTTTTGCATTGAAGCTTATATGGCTTCTTTTCTCAAAATCTGGTTCCCTATGGGTCGCTTGGTGTAGAAAACATAAGCTCAAGAGGAGCTTCTGGGATTTATCTCCAAAGGGTCAAGGGTCAGCTATGTGGAAACAGCTTGTCAAGCTGAAACCTTTGGCTATGAATTTCCTTTCATGCAAAATCGGTAATGGAAATACATGTTCTTTTTGGTTTGACTCTTGGACACCTTTTGGGCAACTGATATCATATCTTGGTTCAACAGCACCTAGGATCCTTGGCCTGCCCTTAGACTCCTCGGTTGCTGATGCTAAGATTGAGAATGGCTGGATTTTTTCTGGTGCACGTAGTAACAATGCCGAAAATCTAATGTGTTATTTGACTACGGTAATCACCTCAGAGCTCCCTGACTCTTACCTCTGGTTGCAAAGCTCAGGAGAGCATAAGCCAAGATTTATCTTTGCTGATACTTGGAAGAAGATCAAGCCTCCTCTGATGCAGGTGTCATGGTTTGATCAAGTGTGGTTTAAGGGCTCAGTCCCTAAGCACTCCTTCACCATGTGGTTAGCTTGTCTTGATAGGCTCCCCACTACAAATAGGCTGCGATCTTGGGGCATGGATATTGAAGCTACTTGCGTTCTTTGTGAGATTTGGAATGAATCAAGGGACCATTTACTTCTTTGTTGCCCTTACAACCAAGATATTTGGCACTTGTGTGCAGAGAAGTTTCTCTTCAGGTTTATGGGTTTCGCAGATTGGCCAGCATTTCTTCATTGGTTACAGGGTCACAACAGCGATCCGTGCCTCAATTGGCTCCGCAAGGTGGCGGGGCACGCAGTTATCTACGCAATATGGAGGGAAAGGAATAATAGGTTATTCTCTAACTCTCGCATTCCAGCTGAAATTCTTTTCAAATCTATTGACCGTGGTATTCGGAATACGTGCTTAGCTAGGCGTCATTTACCACGATACATAGATGCTCTTGGTTTGTGGTTCCGGAACTCCATCCGGTAGTGTTGTATCTTATTTAAGCTCGGGTATCTTTAAACCGGGTGGCCCGTTGTATTTTTAATCCTTTTTGTAATCGTCCTTTGAGTAATAAAATCAGAAATTCTAAAAAAAATAAAAAAAAAATTATATTCATGAATTTTGAGCTTTCTCAACAATTAAGAAATCTCTTACTATATTCAAAACAAAATTTTCCTCAAATGAGTATAATAATCCAAGATCCATATTTCATTAGAATCCAAGTGAGCTTTGGTTCCACCCCTGAATATCTAACTATTTAGGTAAGCAACACCATTGCTAATTATATCCAATATAACTCTTGGTTGTGGATGACATCTTATGTCTTATCCAACCCTATGTCTCTAAGTCCAAAACCATTTTGATAACCTAGTCAAATCGACCAATCTCGTTTCATATGGTAACCGTTACCATCTGTCTCATTTTAAAATAATTGCAGACCGCTACTTTGGCAGACCCGCCATACAACAATTCAAGTTTTAACAGTTGATGAGATTGGGGAGACATCAAATAACTTGAGGAAGAAATTTTAATCCAATTTTATATTTAAAATTTACATCTAATATAAAATATCAACTATAACTAATACATATCAAATATGTATTTTATTTGGATTGTAAATAATTAAATTAATTTTAATCTAATTAAAA
>PKMM01014698.1:64053-77775 GCA_002933915.1 Eutrema heterophyllum | reverse complement strand
GTACATCTATGAGGTTAATGAATCATGTTCTAAGATCATTCATAGGTGTCTTTGTTGTAGTATATTTTGATGACATTCTGATTTACAGCAAAAACTTAGAAGAACACGTTAATCACTTGCAATCTGTTTTGAATTTGCTTAGGGAGGAAAAGCTTTTTGCTAATTTTAAGAAATGCACATTTTGTACAGATAACTTTGTCTTTTTAGGTTTTTTTGTGAGTGCGGATGGGATCAAAGTAGATGAAGAGAAGATCAAAGCAATTCAAGATTGGCCTAGTCCAAAATCAGTAGGAGAAGTGCGAAGCTTTCACTGCCTTGCTGGGTTCTATAGGCGATTTGTGAGAGATTTCAGCACTCTTAATGCACCACTCACTGAAGTCATCAAGAAAGACGTTGGTTTTAAATGGGGAGAAGCACAAGAAGAGGCATTCCATGCCTTGAAAGAGAAGCTTACTCACGCCCCTCTCTTATCTCTAACTGATTTCCTTAAAACTTTTGAAATCGAATATGACGCTTCTAGTGTAGGGATTGGTGCTGTTCTAATGCAGGATAAGAAGCCCATTGGATTCTTCAGTGAGAAGCTTGGAGGAGCCACTCTCAATTATCCAACTTATGACAAGGACCTGTACGCATTGGTGAGAGCCTTACAAACGTGGCAGCACTATCTGTGTCCAAAGGAGTTCGTCATACACACTGATCACGAGTCACTCAAGCACTTGAAAGGTCAGAAACAACTCAACAAGAGACATGCCAGGTGGGTAGAGTTCATTAAGACATTCCCGTATGTCATCAAGTACAAAAAGGTAAGGATAATATAGTTGCTGATGCACTATCCTGAAGGTACGCATTACTCTCTACTCTTGATGCTAAACTGTTAGGTTTTGAGCAGCTTAAACACTTGTACCAATCTGATTCTGATTTTCAAGAAGTGTTCAAATCTTGTGAAAAATTTGCTGCTGGCCATTATTATAGAAGTGATGGATTTCTCTTCTATGATAATCGCTTGTGTGTACCTAAATGTTCTATTCGAGACTTGCTTGTTAGGGAAGCTCATGGAGGAGGATTGATGGGGCATTTCGGAATCGCTAAGACACTGAAAGTGATGCAAGATCACTTCCATTGGCCTCACATGAAGAGGGATGTTGAACGAATCTGTGGCAGGTGTGTTACGTGCAAACAAGCCAAATCCAAGGTTATGCCACACGGTTTGTATACTCCACTCCCTATCCCTACGCATCCCTGGACTGATATCTCGATGGACTTTGTTTTAGGGCTGCTTAAGACTAGAACAGGGAAGGATTCAATTTTTATTGTAGTAGATTGCTTTTCTAAGATGTCACATTTCATTGCTTGTCATAAAACAGATGATGCATCTCATGTAGCTAATATGTTCTTTAAAGAAATTGTGCGTTTGAATGGCATGCCTAGAACAATTGTATCTGATAGAGATACTAAGTTTCTTAGTTATTTCTGGAAAATGTTGTGGTCTAAGTTAGGCACTAAACTGTTGTTCTCTACTAGATGTCATCCGCAAACTGATGGCCAAACAGAAGTGGTCAGTAGAACTCTAGGCACTCTTCTGCGTGCATTGATTAAAAAGAACCTTAGAACTTGGGAAGAATGTTTACCGCATATAGAGTTTGCATATAATCATGCTGTGCATTCTGCTTCAAGATACTCTCCGTTTCAAATTGTTTATGGTTTTAATCCTTTATCTCCATTGGATCTAACCCCTCTGCCTTTGAGTGAAAGAATAAGTATCGATGGGAAACAGAAAGCTGAGCTTGTTAAACAGATTCATAAGAAAGCCATAGCCAACATAGAGGAGAAGACGAGGCAGTATGCTAAACACACCAACAAGGGCAGACACAAGATGATCTTTGAGGAAGGAGACCTCGTATGGGTGCACTTGAGGAAAGAACGATTTCCGGTTCAAAGGAAGTCTAAACTCATGCCTAGAGTCGACGGTCCATTCAAGATCACAAGGAGAATCAGTGACAACGCCTACCAGCTCGATCTTCAAGGTAAGTATATTATTAGTAACAGTTTCAAGGTTTCTGACTTAGCTCCTTTTCTTGCAGATGATCCAGATTTGAGGTCAAATCCTTTTCAAGAGGAGGGGGATGATTTGATCATGGACAGCATTGAAGACATAGATGATGAGCTAGTAGCCAAGGAGCACGAACCAGAACAAGAAGAGCCTATAGCCGAGGAGTCTTTGATCATTCCAACTGGTCCTATGACACGAGCAAAGGCTAAGAAGCTTAGGGAAGCTGTTGCTGGCATACTCAACCAAATCCAGGAGCAACCAAGTTACTTAAACCGAGAAGGAAAAGAAGCTACATCAACATTTGTTGTGATTCAAGCTCAAGTTGGCTAGTGGGCTTGTGATCTGACTTTGTACTCTTTTTCCTTGTCCTTGTTTTTGTCCCAATTGGGTTTTGCAAGGATAGGTTTTTAATGAGGCAAAGTTAGATCACCCTTTTATCTCAGCCCACTCGCCAAAGCAAGCTAAGGCCCAGCATATCATTTTCGACCAAAAGAAGCCAAGGCCCATCAGTTCAGTTTCGACCAGCCCATCTGTTTTAAGTTATTGTTTTTTTTTTTTTTTTAATTTTTAAGTTGTCGCTTAATTTTATAAAAACCCTAGCCTCTTATTGTCGACAATCATCTTTCATTCTATAAAAAAAACTCAGTTTTTCTTCCTTGGTTTTAGAGAGAGCGATTCTTTCTTCTTCCTTGTTGCTGGTGTGTAATATCCAGTATTTTCGTTTCTTCTTTGGTGCGTCATATCCAAGGCAGAACGAACGGTGAATCAAAGGATCTTCCGCCTCCTTTGTGTGACCTATCGACCCACAACCCTTGAAACACTTGTGCTTGCAAGGCTTATCCCTTACTACCTAGCTCTAGAGTGCTCGATTCTAGGGAGTTCCTATTACTTACAAAGAATATTAGGCTTCACGCGGGGCTTAGTGATCGTGATGCAGGGGATCTAAGGTCTTTTTCAAAGTAGATTTTGGAAATTGCCGATGGACAGATCAACAAGCCTAAAACTGGTGAAATTGAGATTGATATTCTCGAAGATTTGTTGATAAATGATTGTGATGATCATGTACCGAAAATAGTTAAGAAAATCTATGGTGAGTCATTTGTCACAAAACCTGATCCAAATTTCTTAAGAGAGCGAGCTATATTGGCTCCAACAAAATTTGAATGTGGATGCGGTTAAAGATTATATGCTTTCACAATTATCAGGTAGTGTATTTATTTGTTGGCACATACATGTTATTAGCAGTATTTAGACTTGGTTATGTGATAGTTTATTTATCTCTATATTTCTTTAATGTATAGGTGACGAAAAAATTATTTGAGTGATGATAGTATCAAGCCTTCTGACACAAGTGATGCAGATGACATCGTTTACACTCAGCGGTTCATAAATTAGTTTTAAAAGTTGGTGCTCCAATTATGCTTCTTAGGAACATATATTTGAAAGGCAGATTGTGCAGTGGCACGCGATTGATAGTAACTCAATTGGCTAATCATGTTCTAGAGGCTAGAGTGATTACAACAAAATTTTAGCTATAGTGTTGATGGTAGGGGCTTATTAATGTACGTCGCTATGGTTGACACAAGGTTTCTGTTCAGGATGGCAGCACATTCATCAATACTTTGGAGGAGTTGTAAGGTTCTAAAACTTACAAAGAACATGAGGTTCTAAGCAAGACTTAGTGATTATGATGCTGAACATCTTAGATATTTTTTGAAGTAGATTCTAGAGATTGGTGATGGAAATGTCAACGAGGCTAACACTGGTGAGACTGAAATCGATATACTTGAAGATTTGCTGATAACTGATTACGATGACCCTATACTATCAATAGTAAGAGAAATTTACATGGAATCATTTGTCACAAACACTAATCCCAAGTTTCTCTATTTTTTCGTTTTCCATTTAATGTGACTTAATTAAAAACACAAAACTAAATTTAAGTTATGTATTAGAGAAATTAATAACTTCTAGATTTTTTCATTTGATATGAACAAAATATTTTTGAATTTTGTTTGTAAATTGTTTAATCTTTTGTACAAATGTTTATTTATACTATTTCTAAATCAAAATTATGAAGAATTTATTCCAAAATTTGAGTCTATATACATAGGAATAAAGTTTTTTCCCATAGTTGTATTGAAATAAAGGTTTGATCTATTATGGTATCAACATACATATGAAAAATTTTACTATTTCTTTTGTTTCAAAGTGCAACTACAATTTGCATTTGATATTAAGCTCAAACTTGCTTAACTATACAAATTTTATGATTATAAAAATATCCATTCATTACTTGATTCACATAATACCAAGGAAAAGAACTCGATGAGTCACAGAGAGCAGATAAAATTATTTTGTTGCAATTGTATAAGGAGTAATTGGGGATGGAGTTATGAATTGCGTTTTCGTACACAAATTTCAATCAAGAATTTAGACATTGAAAAACATTGATGGATGTTTTAAAAAGGATAATCGGCTTCAACTCAAATTTGGTTGTGGTGGGGAATGCGTTAATAAATGGATTGTATAGATGATCTATGAACGAATATCGATTTAGTTTCCTCTTTGACGATAGATCCAATCAAATTTTCGGTTTAGTATAAATCAATAAAAAAATCAAAACAAAATATAAATAACATATTATATAAAAGTATTTTTTTATTTTAATGTCATACTTATTAAGTGTTTGTAGCCCGCACACGGTGTGGGCCCGTTATCTTTTCATTATCATTACTTGCAATCCTAAGTGGTATGAAATTACTAGACATCTACAAAAGCGTAATTTTGGTACAGAAGACAAACCATATATTTATTGCATGTTTTTAAAAATGAAACTCGATAAGCTCATGCATAGTCTGACGAAAAAAATACTTTTGGTGTTACGAATGCTGATAAATTCCTCTTTTTTTGTTCTATAAATATATTTGTTGTATAATAAATTTTTTTTTTTGCTAGAAGTATATGATTATATCGTATTGGTTTATTTACAGCTCATATACAATAGAGTTCTGTAAAGGGGGTTGTCGCATGTATATATTGTACGTTTTCTCCATTCAGATTCGAAATTACAAACCCGTGACGATATCAACAAGTTTGTCAGTGATGAGATACCTGATAAAGATCTAGATCCTCATTTATATGAGATCGTCGGTGGCGTCATGATACATGAACCATGTGGAGCTTTTAATGGAAGGAGTGTGTGTATGATAGATGGTCAATGTTCTAAATAATTATGTCCAAAATCTTTTAGGCCAAGAACTACGGTTGATGATGGCGGATATCCTATCTATAGGCGATGACGAGATGAAAGAAGAGTTCATAAGAAATTATTTGATTGCTATAATTGATACGTTATTCCATATAAGAAAGATGTATTTATTCATCATCGAGTTAATGTTAACGTTTGATGGTGCAACCACACATTCTATTAACTATTTATTCAAATATATTATTTAAGGTCATGATTATGTTAGAGCAGCTGTCGAAAAAGATGACAAGATAGCCAAAACTTAAAACTATTATAGATGCATGTATAAATGCCCATATTACTCTCTCGATTTTTTTATCATGTATGAGCTTTTGGTATAGCTATTTATTACTTGTATCTTAATTGGTTATAAAACTTGCTGATATGTGTCAACGTTTTGGCGGATTCTTGCATTTCCTACCCAATATCGTACTACTTTAGTAGAGAAGCTTTTGTTCCATCTTTTCAATCAGCAGCTACTTGTGTGTAACACATATGAATCAGTGGATGAAATATTAAGTCGTGAATTTGTTGGTAAGTCAAAGTTTATGGCGTGAATGGAGTATAATAGTTTGTATGGCAAGAAAAAAACTTACTTATCCAGATTTATCACTAAGTTTGTTTGACATCTAAAATATAGGACATGAGATCCAAGAAAAATAGGAAAGGTAATAGGAGAGATTATATATGTGTCTCCCACCGTAATTAGGCCATGTGTATTATTTGAGGGTTTTGCTCATTGTCCTAAAAGGTTTGACATATTTTGAGGATAAACGAATAGTTCATGGTAAGTTCTACCCAGCGTATAAGGATACGTGATAAGCATTTAATGTTTTCATCGAGATGTTAAGGTTAAAAATTTTGGGGGAGATTTTAGGGAAGTGTTGCCGGTAATCCCTTATGCCGGTAGGACTGAGATAGCTTTGGCCCCGTTGAATTCATCAAAACTTTGGCTTAGTTGTAGAGTTTTGAAACTTCGACGAAATATGAGGCTCCACGCAGGTCTCAGTAATCGTGATGCTGACGACATTAGGTCTTTCTTGAAATGGATTTTGGATATTGGTGGTGGAAATATCACCGAACCTAATACTTGCGAGGATGAAATTGAAATTCCTGAGGATTTGTTGATTGTTGACTGTGGTGATCCCGTTCGGTCGATAGTGAGGGACATATACGGTGAGTCATTTGCCATCAACACATATGCAAAGTTCTTAAGAGAGAGAACTATATTAAGTCTCCGAAATCTGGATGTGGAGATCATTAATGAATACATGTTATCGCACTTGCCCGGTATTTTTTTCACCTATTAGCAAATATGCGTAGTTAACAAAATCTTCATAAGATTGTATTTTATCTTACTTGTGTTTGCGATTGTTTATTGTTTAGGTGAAAGGAGAACTTATTTAGGTGCTGATAGTATCGAGCCTTATGCCACAAGCAACGCAGACGATATGGTTTACATGCAGGAGTTCTTAAACAATATTAAGATTTCCGAGATGCCTGATCATGAATTGGTTTTAAAGGTTGGAGCCCCTATTATGTTTCTTAGGAACATTGATCCCAATGGTGGTTTTTGCAATGGAATCCGATTAATTGTGACTCAGCTGGCTAATCATGTTATCTAGGCTAGGGTGATTATATGTAATTTCGTCAATGATATCGACGAGAGAGTGTTAATCCCAAGGATGTTTGTTACTCCAGTGGACACATGTTTTCCGTCATGATGCATCGTAGGCAGTTCCTTGTAATGCTCACCTTTGCAATGACTATTAACAAGAGTCAGGGACAAACCTTAGAAAGAGTTGGCATGTATTTACCAAAACATGTATTCTCACGCCTGTTTTACGTCGTGACTTCATCGATTCAAACTCTGATTTAGAACGAATTAACAACGAATACGGTCGTTGTAAATGATGTTTTTTTCTTGTAGTATTTCAGGAAAGGTTTGAAGATTTTAATAAATGACAAGAAAGAGGTACCGCAGAAAAAATCATGAATATTGTCTACAAATAATTTTTTGCTAATCTTTAGTTTCTATGCCATTCTTTTTTTTTTGTAGGTCTTAAAACATATCTATTTTAAAAAATTTGGGTACGGGTGTCTTACCCATATCTATTACTGGCTTTTTTATGAGTTTTTGCTTCAAGTTTTGTATTAGATTCTGGTTATATTTATTCATGTATGTTTTAAAACACGAAACATCCTTGATAACTTTCTTATGATTTAAATCTATCGGAATTATTAATTTGTTTGTTTCGGTTCGGTTCTATTGCTGCGAAATGAAAATTCGCCATTGGGTCTCTAATATTTAATCTGGCATTGCCTTGCTCTTGCAATGGCCTGCTTTAATCGGGAACGAATTATGACATAATATCGATCAGTGGGAGTCAACATATTTTCATCTAGCGACGCATAACATATTTTTGACGAATCAGAAAGGGAACACGAGATTTCATAAATAGGGGACCGTGTACTTTACCTCTGTATGTCCGTAGGGATAATTGAGTTTTACCTAAGATATATTAGCGTTTGACATCCCAACTGCAAGATATGTACGCGATAGTATGGCTGCGAAGTAATGTTGCAGCTGTGATACATTGGTGTCTCTGGAAGTGGAGATGAAATTTCGTGGAGCGGAAACTGGAGCAATTGTTATGAAAAAGATGATCAGATTGGTTGTTTTTGATGGGAGATAAGACATGTAAGAGTTCCCAGCACATATGTTTATGAGAGTATTCACGAACTCTGGAGTGATTGCTCGCATTATCCAAGAAGTGTGTGGGTAGTTTTTGGATCTTATCATAACAAACGCACGATCTAAAGCTCTGATGGTGGTGATATTTATAACGAGGGTAGGTAAGTGTCACCACGTGGGTGTGTTTGATAGGTTCGTTTAGATTTCTCTTTTAAGATTGTTTAGAGATAGGTAAGTGAATTTTCGGTAATGTGTTTTTTGGAAAATGTTATTTGGGTTAAACATAAATACAAATTACTAATAATGTCATCTAACTAAAATTTTTGTTGGAATTTGTAAACGTTCTTTGGGTTATGCATTATCATTTTTTCAGTTTATTAGTTGTTGTTATGATATTAGTCGGACATGTTTGTTTTATCCGTAGTCCTTTGTATAAAAGTTTTAAGAACATTCACATTCTTTTGTTTTTGAAAACTTTTTATTACATTCCCAAATGAGATAATAAGAATCGAACTGTATTGTTTTACTTCGTATCTTCTCTTTAGTATGGACCAAACAAATTTATGTTATATAACTTATTATATTCATGGAGTCCATCGCGAGAGCATAGTTTCATATAAGTACGTCTTATTTGTTTATTTTTCGATTCGGTTCTATTACTGCGATATGGAAAATCGATATTTGTATCTCTCATTATTTTATTTGAGATCGCCACGCTCTTACGATGGTCTTCTTTAATCAGAAATGAATATTGGCCAAAAACTCGATCACTAAGATCCTTATTTTATATGGACCTATCGGAAACGAATTGTGACCAAAAACTTAGATTACTATTGGAGTTTTCCGTTTTTGATTGTTGTGTTTATTATCTGTTGTTAATTTATTAATCGAATTGTATGGTGATAAAAAAGGCGGGCTGTTTATAAGATATACCATATGTTTTTAATTTTTTTTTGCATTTTCTAATCTCTTTAGTACAATCCCATATAAGAAATTGTTTCAATTTTCATTTACGCTTTCGTGTCGACTAATAAACATGCTCGGTAATATAGTTTATTACTTCTTTGGAGCCCGCGCATGGCGCGGACCATATCACTAGTTTATTTTAAAATTTAGGATTGCCATGGCTATGAGCATAAATTTCGGGATGTATTTTTAAATTTATTTAGAAAGCATAATTGTAAATTTTAATAATAACAATTATTCATAAATGTTAATAATAAAATAAATTTTTAAAATATTATATAATAGCTAATAAAATTATAACATCAATCAAAAAATTGATACAACAAATTTAACATCATTTGTTATAATTGTAACAAATACTAACATCATTTATACTAACCGATACAAATATTTAATATCAATTTTTGCAACTGATACATATTGACATCAGTTACAATAATCGATGAAAATATTTGCATCAATTATTTAAACCGATATCAAATATTTGCATCACCACTTTCAAAATTATTTATATAAATGATGTAAATTTTATTTGTATCAATTATAACTGATGTAAAAAAATAAAATAAATGATGTTATTAGCCTTATTTTTTGTAGTGTGTCTTACACAATGAACCACTAACTTTAGTTACAAGCCTGGACAATTACTTTCGATGTGCAACTTTTCATAAAATGTCTAATGATTTCATATACAAGCATGAGACTAATTAAGAAGTTAGATGTCCAGTGCGGTTCAATTTCTGAGCCATTTGTCCATCCAATGCTTATCCCTTATACTACATTCCAACAAACAAATATGGAATTTGCAATGTTTGCAACATGTGGGAATATCGTTTTCTCAATTGGATTCAAGATGATTGTGGATATTTATGGGATACCAAACTTAGTATTTATATTGTTTTTGGTTACCCCTGGCAATTTACTATGTGAATTAATAGATTACCTGTTGTGCTGTCTTTGTAGTGAACTCACAAAGTTCTGCAATTGTGATTGTTTCCTTTTTGTGGATGTTAATTATTAGGTCGGAAACTGTATAAGATTGGTTTGCTTGAACCCCAAATCTGAATAGTAAATGTTATGTAATATTAGTACAATTGATGGTTATAAGTGTTAAAGTGAGAAGATAGTGCACCTTTTTAAGAATGTTGATATTAGACGGATGTTTTTGTCAAAGACGAACCGGATGAAAAGTGTTGAGTCCAAGTAAAGTAATCCTGCATGAGAAATCTGTTTATAATCATTAAATACATATAAATAGTTTAGGTTCTTTTTAATTTAAAGTTTTTAAAAGTAAAGTAGATTGTAACCATCTAGAAGCATTGAGTTAACAGCTATAACTAAAATGATAGATGTGACTTTGCTAGGGCAAGGCGCGATTGCGAAGCAGTATCAGCCCACAGTGAGAGGGAGATTGTAACATTTATGTGGTTAAAGAAACAAAATAGTTAATAATATGTAAATATTCTAATAATGTGATTTAAGATTATAATTACCGAAGTTAAATAATAGTGGTTCACGATTGGAACTTCAATAAGACAAGAATTCGGTGTATAGAAGTATGATTATATAAATTTGACCCTTCCACTGAAGATATTTTGCACACAATATCTCGTTTAAACAAGTAAAGAATGTATTAGGTATATATTGCAAACATAAAAATAAGAATATAGAGTTTATCACCGCAAAAAATAACAATCGAGTAATTCTAGTACACATTATGTTTTGTTTTTAATTATCTATATAGCTTTAATGAGATTAATAACGCAAAAGCATGACGACAAATTTGATGTTTTTTGGAAAATGGTTAAAAGTATTTGGTATTAACTTCTAAAACTAGATATTTAACACAAGTGTAATAGAGAAATATATCAAGCAGCGATAGGTTTGTGTTAACAAACGCTAGTAAGGTGATCTTGGGTCTTAAATCTGAATTTGTCTATTCCTATCTTAAGTCATATGTTGTGAACCTCAACGAATGTTGTGTTGTTATTGATTTGATCACAAATGGGTGGTATGCGATCTTGTGGTGTCTAGTGCATTTTTTAATCTCGAAGCCTTCAATATGGAAGACAACTCCCTCCCATAAATTACCCAAGTTTTCTTTGGTAAGTTGTGCGGGTATGAAGAAATGAATGGCAAACTCATGTTTAAATGAGGAAGAAATTAGATACTAATATTTGGATAAATAAACTGTAGAATTTTTTTAAAAAAAAAATTAAGAATGACAATACATTTTCATCAAGCATGAGGAAATATATTCCTAAAAGTCTAAACGGTCGTTTTCGTTGCAAACTTCCCAAAATATGAGTACACGACCAACAACATGTTGTGGGTTTACTCCAAGGCGTAAATCATTGATGGTGACATAAGGAATTAGGTTTTGAGTCAAAATATTCATGGTAAATTGGATATGATATGCAACAAATAATTTAGAAAATTGAGGATTTTTTTTTGGTTTTAACTTCTGTGAATTTGTGGGATACAAAACTTAGTATTTATAATATTTTTGGTTACCTTGTGCTATTTAGTATGTGAATTAATGGATCACCTATTGTGCTACCTTTGTAGTTCACTTGAAAAGTTATGCAATTGTGACTGTTTCCATTTTGTGGATGTTAACTGTTAGGCCGGCAACTGTATAAGATTGGTTTGCTTGAACCCCAAATCTAAATAATAAGTGTTATGTAGTATAAGTANCTCAAAAGCTTTTGATTCGGTGCAATGGAGCTTCTTGTTGAACACATTAGAAGCTCTAAGACTCCCAAGTACTTTTATTCACTGGATAAATCTGTGTGTCTCGACATCATCTTTCTCGGTCCAAATTAATGGTGAATTAGCGGGTTTTTTTAAAAGCGCGAGAGGCCTAAGACAAGGGTGCGCGCTGTCACCATACCTTTTCATCATCTGCATGAACGTCCTCTCAAGACTCATTGACAAAGCCGCAAAGGAGAGAAGGATAGGGTACCACCCGAAGTGTAAAATTCTAAACTTAACTCATCTATGTTTTGTAGATGATTTAATGGTTTTTGTGGAGGGGCATAAACGCTCTATTGAGGGTATTCTGAAAATATTTGCCGAGTTTGGGACGATCTCTGGTTTGCGAATCAGCATGGAGAAATCATCAATATACCTAGCTGGGGTATCAGAAAACAATCGTGAGGAGCTGTTCTCAAGACTACCGCTGACAGAAGGAAAGCTTCCGGTCCGTTACTTGGGCTTACCTCTACTAACGAAAAGAATGTCATCAAGTGATTATTTACCTCTCTTGGAAAAAAGTAGAGACAGATTCAGCTCTTGGACAGCACGGCATCTTTCATACGCAGGCAGGCTACAACTCATCAAATCGGTGATAGCCAGCACGACAAATTTTTGGATACAAGCCTTTAGATTACCAAATGGGTGCATACAGGAGATCGAGAAGTTATGCAGTACGTTCCTTTGGTCAGGGCCAGAGCTGAATGGAAGGAAGGCCAAAGTTTGTTGGAGTGAAGTTTGTACTAAAAAAGAAGAAGGAGGATTAGGTATCCGACCCATCAAAATCGCAAACAAGGTATGTTGCTTGAAACTTATTTGGAGAATCCTTTCATCTCAGCCTTCGCTCTGGGTATTATGGATAAAGCAGATGTTGGTTAAGAACTCTAATTTCTGGGAAATCAAAGACGGACATGTCTCAGGCTCCTGGATGTGGAGGAAACTACTCAAGTATCGGGAAGTGGCAAAACGATTCCATAAAGTCGATATTCGTAGTGGTGCTACAACTTCTTTCTGGTTCGATTCTTGGTCGAAGTTAGGGAAATTAAGAGATATCACGGGGAGCCGAGGAACGATAGATCTGGGTATCCCAACCGGCGCAACAGTGGAGAACGTTATCCTACACCATCGTCGTCGAAACCATCGCCATCAGAATCTGAACAGCATCGAAGATGAGATTATGCTCGCTAAACAACAAAGACAAGGATCACAAGCAGCTCAAGACGTTCCTCTTTGGTTGATTGCTGAGAACAAATACAAGACCTCATTCACAACAAAAGGTACCTGAAGTCTTATTCGAGAGGAGATAACAAAGGAAGAATGGACAAAGGGAATTTGGTTTAAAAAGGTAACACCGAAATATTCTTTCACGGTATGGCTTGCAATAAAGAACCGGCTCTCAACAGCCGACCGTATGAAGACTTGGATCAGCAGTTACAACTCAGTGTGTATCTTATGCGGAACCATGGAAGAAACAAGGGATCATCTCTTCTTTCAATGCTCATATGCATCAGAAATCTGGGCACAACTAATGCGAAGATTGCTAGGACGAAGGTATTCAAACTCATGGGAGGACATCGTAAAGCTTCTACATGACGGTACTTTCAAAAACTCAACTCTCTTCTTGGTTAGATACTCGTTCCAAGCGACACTCTATCATATTTGGCGAGAAAGAAATGCCCGGAAGCATGGCGACAATGCACTGCCTCATCAACGTCTTCACAAGCTCATAGACAAGAATGTACGAAACAGGTTAACATCCATAAGAAAGTCAGGAAGTTCAGCTTACGAGGACGGAATGAGGGTTTGGTTCTCAAACCGTCCGTAATCTGTTTTGGATCTCGAGTACAGCTATACTATGTATAAGCTTTCATACGTTTAAGCTTTCTCCTTCTCGCATCCTCTATTACTTCAGTTAATCAACACTTCAGACTCTTGCTTAGGTTTTTATCAAACAACGTTTCACACCTGTTGTAAAAACGTTTTTTTGGTTGAATAAATTTTACATTC
>PKMM01014698.1:50198-63559 GCA_002933915.1 Eutrema heterophyllum | reverse complement strand
AGTTTATCACCGTAAAAAATAACAATCGACTAATTCTACTACACATTATGTTTTGTTTTTAATTATATACATAGCTACAATGATATTAATAACACAAAGTCTGCCACCAATTTTTTTTTTTTTTTTTTTTTTTGAAACCTGAAACAAAAAGAACTAAAATAAAAAATTAAATGCAAAAAGGAAAACAAAGAGAAGTGTGTACACTTACCGGTGGGTTGCCTCCCACCAAGCGCTTGTTTTAAGTCACTAGCTTGACTTTGGCTCAGGTATCAGTCAAGAAGAGCGTGAGAACTTGCCCCGAAACAAGTCCCACAATCAAACATCTCCAGCTTCAGAATTCTGCTCATCATCCCCTTTACAGCATGTTTTCCTTTCTCCTTCAGCTCCGAAGTGAGAATTGCTCTAACCTTAGAGAATGGCTTTGAGTTTCCCTTGCACCTCACCTTATACTCAATTGAGTCTCCATCACATCTCTGAGGGATCAAAATCATATAGGCATCTCCCTTGACTCTTTTGCTCTTCACCTTACCCATTGCCTTATTAGCCTTAGCCTTTTTGATGTCTTTCTTGCTGATGATATGAGGATCATCTAAGATTTCCTTGACTTCGTTCTCCTCATTAGGCTCTGTCCAAGGATCAACCACCAGCATATCTCATGTGACAACAGTGATGCAAGTAACTCACCTTCTCTTTAGAACACTGCAATGATCCTCCAACTTAGTAATCCACATGTTGTCAAAGATAGAACCACTACGTACTTCTCTACAAGCATCGCAGCCTCCCAGATTCAAGCTATCATCGCTGGGTTTCACCAAAAGATCATAGTGTCAAGAACCTTCTAGACTTTTTCCCTTTCGATACCATGACAGGCAAACCACACAACTTTTGGTACTCTTTCTCTCCCCCAGACTTATTCTTTTCTCATCTTCTCTTGTTTATTTTATTCAAATGTGTAAGCGAATAAAGGTATCTCTGGAAATTTTCCTAAACCTCGCTTCCAACCTTCGTGTGATCATTTCTTTTGAAGTAAAATAATGTGATCGATGGAAATTTTCCTAGCCATTTACTCAAAAGAAAATCATTTCATCTTTTCTGCTTTATTGTAAACAAGGGAGATGAGTACCATACTCACACATGTTGTCTTGTCTGATACGAATGAGGAATCAAGCTCTGAAGACACCAATCACAATGATGAGGTAAAAGGAAGAGCTCAGAAACTAGCTCAAGATTTTTGAATTTTTTTGGAAACATGGATGCCTCTGATCAACCGGTCAAGCCTTTAGATTTTTCATTAGTTTGATCTGAAGCTAACTCTGCAACAATGGTCACTTAGATGAAAATTCAGAACAAGAAATCCAAGATTGTGATCATCGTCTCCAACAATATTTTTTTTTTTTACTCAATAAAACGACTCAAGAAAAACACCAAAATAACTCAAGAGAGAAAACAAAAAAAAAGAAAACAACGTTAGTAACGACAAAGACCCTCCCCCAAACTTACTTCACACCGTCTCGGTGTGAAAATAAATCAAGAGGAAAGTAAAACAGACTCAAAGAAAGAAAATTAAGAAAATAAATCAGATTTTTTTTTTTATTACCAGGGTGGATCGATCGGTCGAAGAAACAGCCATTGATCGAATTTCTTCCTGCCCAGCTCGCAACATTTCAATCGATCGATCAATTCGAGTCCGCCACCCCCCTTTTTTTTTTTTTTTTTTTTGAAACCTGAAACAAAAAGAACTAAAACCAAAAATTAAATGCAAAAAGGAAAACAAAAGAGAAGTATATACACTTATCGGTGGGTTGTCGTCCCACCAAGAGCTTGTTTTAAGTCACTAGCTTGACTTTGGCTTAGGTATCAGTCAGGAAGAGCGTGAGAACTTGCCCCGAAACAAGTCCCACAACCAAACATCTCCAGCTTCAGAATTCTGCTCATCATCCCCTTTACAGCATCTTTTCCTTTCTCCTCCAGCTCCGAAGTGAGAATTGCTCTAACCTTAGAGAATGGCTTCGAGTTTCCCTTGCACTTCACCTCATACTCAATTGAATCTCCATCACATCTCTAAGGGATCAAAATCATATAGGCATCTCCCTTGACTCTTTTGCTCCTCACCTTCCCCCTTGCCTTAGCCTTAGAGCCTTTTTGATGTCTATCTTGCTGATGATAGGAGGATCATCTAATATTTCCTTGAATTCGTTCTCCTCTAAGGCTCTGTCCAAGGATTAACCACCAGCGTCTCTCTTGTGACAACAGTGATGCAAGCGACGTGTTTTGGAATTCCTCTAGTGGGGATGGCTTTGTAGAAGACTTTTTTGTCAATGTTAGAGAATGAGATTCTCTTATTAGGCATGTCTAGAACTGCACCCACTGTGGCCATGAATGGTCTTCCAAGAATCAAAGGCATATTAGAACCCTCACTCATCTCCACGACCTGAAAATCAGTAGGAACCAGACAATCTCCTACATTAACAAGCAAATCAGGAATGGTACCATATGGAGTCGTGGTGGAAGAGTTCGCAAATGCGAGAGTCGCATTAGGAGGTCTTATATCAGCAGTTCCCAACCTCTCTGCAATAGCCTTCGACATGAGATTCACGCTAGATCCAGAATCGACAAGAGATTCTTTAAATTCAACTCCAGAGATAGAGCATGGAACATAAAACTTCCAAGGGTCTACAATCTCAGACAACTGCTTCATTGGTGTTGGTGTGCTCCTTGCCTTGATGAAGAGTGCCTTAATCTCTTCTAGAGTTTCTCTACAATACTTGAAGGGATCAAGCAAAGGTTGATCTTCTAAGGCCTCTTCAAATGAGATCTCATGGGGGATCTTTCTCACCATCCTGTCAAAACCACTCAGCTTCTCTGCACTAATGGGGTTCCTGAGGTGTCTAGGGGGCATAGGATATGGGATCTTAGGTACATATGGTTGTGGGGTGATAGGAGCGTGCTTCTCCTCTGCTACAACATCATGTGCTTCATGCTCATCCATCAACTTAGGTGCAGTCTCCATCTCATCATCAACCATTACCGTGTTGCAATGCTCTCTGGGATTTGTCTCTGGTTTACCATGAAGGTTTCCTGGCTGTCTCCTAATAGCATCTGCAATCTGTGCTACATGTGTGTCGAGCTTCTTCACATGAGTGGCGATGGACTCATACTTGCTATCGATGCTCTCAATTTTGTTGTTGAGATCACGATACATCCCATCCACCTTGACATGGATCTCCTTTGCAGTCATCTGCTGATTAATCATGACTTGTTGCATCATCACCTCGAGTTTAGACTCCTGGGTAGCTGGAATAAAACCATTATGATTCTGAAATCTGTTCTGACCCTGATTTTGCACGAATGGTTGTCCCTAAAAATTTTGCACAAATGGCTTATGTCGTCCCTGATTCTGCATGCATGTCCCCTGAAATCCTTTAGAAAATATGCTGACGCCCTGATTTTGCACGGACGAATTAAGCTGAAAATTGTGCAGTCCCTGATTTTGCACGTAGTTCACCTCATCCTGATTTCCTGGTTCTTTATCAGTAGCTTCCTGATAGAATTGGCCATGTCCATTCTCCTTACAGTAGTTCACGCCTTTGGGGTTGCTCTGCAGAAAGGTAGTCAAGTTGTTTAACTTGGCTGTCAACTCGTCTATCTTCCTGGACTCAATGCTGTTGACGCGCCTCGTCCTATCATACTCAGGACTGCGATGACTAGAACTTGCAGCTAGGTTCTCAATCAAGGTGTAAGCTTCCTCCTTGGTCCTTGTCATGAAATCACCATTGCTAGCTGCATTTAGAGAATTCTTGAAGTCCTAGTCGACTCCATCATAGAAGATATTTAACACCTGCTCATCTGAGTACCCATGATGAGGACACTCTCTGAGGTATTCTCTGAATCTTTCCCAAGCTTCATGAAAAGGCTCACCCACGTTCTGCTGAAACTAAGTGATCTTAGTCCTGAGTGAGGCTGTTTTGGACTTGGTGTAGAATTGATCTAGGAAGGCTGATATGGTTGCTTCCCAAGAGTTTAACGAACCGAAAGCTAAAGATTTGAGCCACCTCAGTGCTCTATCGCTCAAAGACCAAGAGAAGAGCTTGCACTTCAAGATCTCCTCGAATGTCTCTATATGATCCATGGGATTTTCTGAAGCTTTCCCATAGAACAAATGCTGCTAGACAAGAGAGATGATATGAGACTTGATCTCAAAGTTCTACCTCTGAATAGGCGGTGGGCGAATAGCAGCCTTGTCTTGATAGAACGCATGAGGAGTATCGACAGCACCAATGGCTTGGCGTGGAGGCTGTCTACCATTCGTCTGGACTAGTGCATGCTGGAATGCAGCATTTTGATACTCGTCCAACCAGAGCTGCAGCAGCAGCTGGATCAACGACATCCTCGCGAACGTGAAGAGAAGGGTTTATGGGATTCCCTTCCTCGTCATACTCGTGTTGATCGTTGTCATCAACAAGCAGATCTCGATTGTCTGGCAAGTTAGCCATTTCTCTCCTTCTCCTGTTGTTTTCTCGTTCTACTCGTGCTAACTCTTCGTTGTTCAACTCAAGCAGATTGTAGGAACCTTGGCTCCTGGTCATACACCTGAAACACACAAGAGAGAGCAAAAATAAAACTAGTTAGTAACGACAAAAATAGTTCTTAGTCTGAACTTTCGTTCAAGATTCGTAGGCAACGTCTTTGGTCCCCGGCAACGGCGCCAAAACTTGAAACACTTCAGGTTTAACCCTATAAATAACTACTGCAAGAGCACATCAAACGAAGTAGTATAAAAGGGATTGAATCCACAAAGACTAAGTGAAACACTACGAGAATGCATGAGTAAAGTAAAGCTAAGACTAATGAGAGTTGTTTGTGGTTTTAATGCAATGAAATAACAAGCTAAATAAAATCGAATTAAACTTATGAATTAAATGCGTCAGGCGTCAGGCTTCAGGGAAATTCGCAGGAACCATGAATTGCAAAACAGAAAGTCAGGCAAGGAAAGCATTAAGCATCGTTCTAGAACTCAAATCACTAGACTAGATCAATCTCTTCCTAGAGTATTAAATCCCTATGTATTAGATATATGAAAACTAACTCCCGTTGAGTTCAACAACCTAAACATGCATTATAAGCGAGTTTGATAAGTTCACAAAATACAATAACATCAACTCCCGTTGGTTAAGGATATTTTGCTCATCTATGTTCTTTCAGGCAATTTAACAAATGCTTTCGGTGCGTAAATACACCTAAGATCAGAAACTAGGTCGCGAGTCAAGTTCCAGCAATAAGATCAACAATAGATGAAGAAACCAATCGATAATTCCCTATCTAACAATCTTAAATTAGCAATTCATGAATTCCCTTGAAAACCCTAAAACCTAAATATGAAATCTACTCACACATAGTTGCAGAGAATATGCAAAGGGTATGAGAGAAATCATAAAGAATTCAATAGATGATAAGAGGGTTCAGAAATCTTCTCCAAATTTGTCAGAAGAGGTTCACAGATCTTCTCCCATAGAAATAGATACAAAGTCTGTAGAAAAATAAAGCTCTCTCACAAAAATGGCTGAAAAATAGAATAAATAGGTCTAAGACACGTTTTTCTCCAATCCCTAGTCGAAACCGGTCCAAAATAAGTAAAAACCGAAATTTCCTTTTCTTCTACGTTGCTAAACCGGTCGGTATGGGAAATGATCGATCGATCCAAAGAGGATCGATCGATCGAAAAAGCTTCTGGTCAATCTTAGGAAAAGGATTGATCCGTCCTTTTTAGGATCGATCGATCGTTTTGGCTTCTGGTTCCATCATGCGCATGCTTCTTCTTCTCGCCAGACTGGACTATCTTCATTAAAACCGGCATAACTTTTGATCGCACCGTTGGAATGGCCTCAAATTACTTCCACATGAAATCTGATTCATTCTTATATTTTGTATCAAAATTTGAGCTCAATCCATCGGTGGGAAGTTCTTCAACGAATACCAAACTTCATACGTCTCTGCATTATTCTGCATCTTCATATGCTCATTTTTCACCCAAAACTACTTCTTTTCTCCCAAAGTCACTTAAAACCTGAATAGAATCGATAAAGGACTAAAAGACTCTTAAAAAAAACTTTGACTCGATAAAAGACACAAAAACAAAGGTTAGAAACCGGTAAAAACACAGTTTATATCAAGGTGACATATGGATTTATGTTTTGAGTAAAAATATCAATGGTAAATTGGATATTATATGCAACAAGTAATTTAGAAAATAGAGGATTTTTTGGGGTTTCAACTTCTGCGAATTTGTGGGATACCAAACTTAGTATTTATACTGTTTTTGGTTACCATGTGATATTTAGTATGTGAATTAATGGGTTACATATTGTGCTGCCTCTGTAGTGCACTTGCAAAGTTTTGCGATTGTGATTGTTTCCATTATGTGGACAAAAACTATGAGGTCTGCAACTGTATAAGATTGGTTTGCTTGAACTTCAAATCTAAATAGTAAGTGTTATGTAATATTAGTACAATTGATGGTTGTAAGTGTTAAAACAAGAATATAGTGCACCGTTTTGAGAATTTTGATATTGTATGGATGTTCTTGTCAAAGAAGAACCGGATGAACAAATTTGAGTCCAAGTAAAGTAATCATGAATGTGAATTTTTTTCTAATCATTAAATATATATCAATAGTTTGGGTTCATTTTAATTTAATTTTTAAAAAAATAAAGTAGATTGTAACCGAAGCATTGAGTAAACACATGTAACTAAAAACGATAGATGTGACTTCGCTAGGTGTATATAGCAAGGTGCGATCGCAAAGCAGTATCAGCCCATAATGAGAGGGAGATCGTAACATTTATGTGGTTAAAAAAACAAAATAGTAAGTAATATGTAAGTTTTCTAATAATGTGATTTGAGATTATAATTATAGAATTTATACTTTAGTGATTCACGAATGGAGCTTCAATCAGACAAGAATTCGGTGTGTAGAGGTAGGATTATATAAATTTGATCTTTCCACTTAAGATATTTCGCACAGAATATCTCGTTTAAACAAGTGAATAATGTATTAGTTATATATTGCAAACACATAATATGTAACTTTTACTACATATTATGTTTTGTTTTTAATTATCTATGACAACAGGTTTTGAATTTTGTTTTTTGGAAAATGGTCAAAAGTGTGATATTAAATTCTAAAACTAGATATTTAACACAAGTATAATAATAGACAAATTTACCAAGCATCAATAGATTTGTGTTAACAAATGCTAGTATGTGATCATGGGTTTTAACTCTGAATCTGTCTTTTCCTATCTTAAGTCATATGTTGTGGATCTCAACGAATGTTGTGTGGTTATTGATTTGATCACAAATGGATGGTTTGCGATTTTGTTGTGTCTAATGCATCATTTGACCTTGAAGCCTTTAATTTGGAAGACAGCTCCATCCCTTAAATAACTTGAGTGTTCTTTGGTAAGTTGTGCGGATATAAAGTAATGAATGTCAATTTGCTGTTGAAATCAGTAAGTAGTTAAATACATGTATTTTGGTAAATAAACTGTAGAAATATTGTTAAAATTAAGAATGAAAACACCATTTCACCAAGAATGAGGATAGATATTCCTAAAATTCCAAACGGTTGTTTTCGTTGCAAACTTCCCAAAATATGAGTATTCGGCCAACAACATGTTGTGGGTTTACTCTAAGACGTAATTCATTGAAGGTGACATACAGACTTATGTCTTGAGTAAAAATATCAATGGTAAATTGGATATGATATGCAACGAGTAATTTAGAAAATAGAGGAGTTTTTTGGGGTTTTAACTTCTGTGAATTTGTGGGATACCAAACTTAGTATTTATACTGTTTTTGGTTACCATGTGCTATTTATTATATGAATGAATGGATTACCTATTGTGCAGCCTTTGTAGTGCACTTGCAAAGTTCTGAAATTGTGATTGTTTACACTATGTGGACGTAAACTGTTAGGTCTGCAACTGTATAAGATTGGTTTGCTTGAACTTCAAATCTAAATAGTAAGTGTTAAGTAATATTAGTAAAATTGATGGTTGTAAGTGTTAAAACAAGAAGATAGTGCACTGTTTTAAAATTGATGGGCGTGCATTTCAGCCCCTTCCATACATAGCAATTCGAGGGTTGTACAACTTAAGAAAAACATAGCTTGGCCACATCGGTGTAAGTATTTAGATGAAACCATTCATTTTTATATATCTAAAGCTCATAAAAGTAGAATTTTAAAAACATTTTGTTGTTGGGCTCCTGTTTTTTGTTTGACATTCACAAAGGTGAAGATAGGCTTCATTGGGCCCAGTCGAATTTGGCAGAGAAGGTATTGGCCCAAACGTAGACATTCCTCTATGTTACGTAAGTTATGCTCAAAGACTTAAAAAGGTAGAAGTTTACAAGAAAGAGAAAAAAGGGGAGACAACTGAGTATGGAAGAATACTAAAGAATATAGTATTGAAAGAAGAGAAAAAACAGTAGCTGTCATTCATGTTTTTCTTCTGTCTTTGGAAGAAGTGTGCTTCCTTGTTTTTACTCGTACTTCTCTTGCTAGGAAGAAACCTGTAAAAAGAAAGATTACAGAGAGCTTGTAATCTTTCCTTTGAGCTAGTGAAGGTTGGGAGTGAGGATACTCCCCCGAGACGTACCGGTTAGAGGCCGGGAACTCGGTGATCAATTTCTCTGTGTCGTTCTCTTTAGCAAGTTCCGCAAAACGAAATACTCAACACATTTCAATGTTTTATTATTAACGTGAATTTTCTAAATCATGGTTTTTTTATAAAATCATGGTTTTTCATAGACAATCATAAAGAGATCTCTGGTTTTTTTACTAACGTCTTGGTCTTCATATGAGAAGAAAGAAAGAAAGATGAGAGACAGCACAAGTGGAAACAACGTTTTGGAATCATCATCATTCACAAAGCCTCTCTTTATGATGTAGTCATGGAATCATCATTCACAAAACTTTTAAAACTTTGCTCAAAGGTGTGTTATTGTTAGATACAAAGCCGAACAGACCTTTGTGGCTTACTGCTCCTTTGAACAATTTAAACACTGGACAATCAACTTTAAAAAAAAGCTTAAACACATACCAAAGATATATAAAACTCTCAAAATTTCTTAATTACGCTAATAATTCAACAAAGAAATCAAGGAAGTAAAGCAAAAATCAAAATAAAACAAAATCAGACTTTAATTAAGTCTCCACAAAAGGGGTTGTGCCTTCTCCATGGTCCCAAGATTTGCAGAGATTTGTTAAATGATTCGCCGTTCATTTTCTTCCATAATTGTTGTGCTAAAACCTTTCTTTGTTAATATATTAAAGGAATAAAAAAACAGAAGAAATAAACGAATTTTTGAGAGATAAATTTATTTTTCTCCGCCTTTTTTAATTAATGAACATATCTTAACCAAGTATATAAACTGAGCTCTTTATATTTTATATAAATGAAAAAATTATGAACATCGACGGTGTACCATATCATAAATTAGCCGACTATTAGTTTCGCTTTGGCCGAACACTATATATACTATCCCTTGCTCTGGCAAGGAAGTGCCCACGTCTTTTAATAGTCTTTCGTACAACTGCACCAACCCAAATTTAAATTAGATTTTATCTTAGTATTCTAAAAATTTTATATCGAGAAACTGAAGATAAAAAAGAATCATAGAAACCATTGAACTTAGTGAGAAGAGATAATATTAGCTTACATGTCTATACAAACATGAATCGCCATAAGATTTTCTTAGCTCAATCACGTTCAGTGACGGCTTTATCTCGAAAACCTGTTATACGTATGACAAGAAGTCCTTTGATTACTCAAATATAATCACTAAATCGTCTAATATACATATTATGTAATAATAATTAATATACCTCAGCTGTTACTGGTAAGTGGTAAACCAACTTGACCTTTCCGTTTTTTTTTCTTCTTGGTTTACTTTTATCTGAAGAAAAAATAATATACAGTTTAAAATTTTATGAACGCTACAAACTTAACATTACAAGTAGCGAAAGAAGAGGAAAACCATGTTGTGAAGACTCACCTTCGCATGTATCTTTTGTACATTGAATCCCATTTCGGTAATTGCTGTTTCAATTTTCTCCAGTAAATCTTTTGCTGAGCTATTTGAAGTGAATCTTATTCTTCTCTCTGATACATTCTGAGAATTGGAAAGGATAACTTTTTTTTAGTTATACATTAATTGTCTCAAGCAGAGGACACATCTTTGAGACAGGATAAATACACTTTACCTATTGTTCAAAGAAACCGGACAGGTCAAGAAAGGAAGACATTCCCATTAACTGAAACGCATTGATGATGGTCGGTGAATCACTGTCTTTCCCTTCTTCAGATCCATACACCGTTCAGAAAAGAAAACAGAGAATTGAGCACATTGTACTTAAATCAAATGCAATTGCATCAAAGAGCGAGGTGACATATTCTTACAAGTTCTTGGATTGAGAAAGCATCTCGTCTGTGTCAACTTCTTCTTCATCATCATCATCAAGAATAAAGGCGTGTAGTCGTGCTTGAACCATTCGCTGGCTTTAATACATGCGACTGTGATTCTCGTAACTGGATTTGGATCGAGCATTCTCTTGATCATGGTTCTTGCACCTGGTGATAACCATCTAGGTATTGGTGGGTCTCCTTTGTATCTGAAAAAGAATCAAATCTTTTTTCAAGCTTGTTTGTTCAAAATGTGTCTCCAATCGAAAATATTGAAGGGAAGAGGCAGTTTACCTTCTGGTAAAGAACTGCTAGGTTTCTATCGTCAAAAGGGAGACATCCAGTTAGAATCACATACAAGATTACACCACACGACCATATATCTAATGCAAACCAAAAATACGCCCACAAAGTCATATAGCAGACACAAGATACAGAACACACTTCCATAGGCATCATCGCTGATGGACCCGACCCAATACCTCAAGGCAGCACAGTCAACCAAAGCAAATCCATACACAGTTGAACACTTTTCTAGCTTTATTTTGACCTAAAATCAAAATTCATAAGCAAAATTGACGTCAATTCATTATGTAATGTAACCAAAGCCAATTCCTGAGCTATTCCTAAACAATTGACATTAATAAAACGTTACAAATATTTCACAAGACTTTGCAGAGATAAAAACAGCCGGTTAACAACGAGTCCGGTTGTTTGTAAACATATTACAAAAACTCACCCAACCCAAGATCGATAAGGTAAAGTTTCTTCTCGTCTGCTGTTCCAGGCTGACCAAGTAAAAAGTTTTCTGGTTTCACATCTCCATGCACAAACCTTGTTTGATGTAGGGATTGAACATGGCATGACAGTCAGCTCAACGATAACGATATATTGGCTTAAATGTACATTTTTTTGTTAGAAATAAATGGAACTATTTGCTAAGAAGTTGGAAACAAAAAAAACAAATCGCACTAACACCTTCATAGGCAGTTTCTCAAGAATAACCACTGCAACGCACGCTACCATGTTTGGAGACATCCTACCACATATAATAATAAATTTAGAATATCTCCATGCGCATGGATCATGGATGGTATGAAAATAAAGCATGATCAAAGTGCTCACTGCTGAAACAACTCGTGGAACCCTTTCTCTGTCCTCCTCAAAATTGAAACGGGATATTTCGGCTCGCCGATCTCAAACTCCATGCCCATGAACGCCGCATTCAACCTCCTCAATAAAGGAAGCCCTAGTTTTATGCTTCGCTTCAAACCACAATTCGGCGACTACTCAATCAAAAAGTCACACTCGTCGTCAGGCTTTGGTGGTAATCTGATCAAATCGATGAACAGATCTGTTTCGGAAGATGATTCCTTAGTTGATTGTGGCGAGGGATTTAGAAAAATTATGGTTCTACCATCAACTTCTGCCGGAGATACCGCCGAATTGTTAACTGGCGTCGAGCTCACGGCTAGGACATCTCTGCCGCTAGGGTTCTGTTTAATAGCAAAGATTTTGTTGTGTGTTTGATACGTATAGGTATTATAATTAAAAGATTAGGGCTGCAAATAAATAAATAAAAAGTTAGAAGACATAACGAATCCGTGAAGATAGAATCTAAATTATGATATAGCTCGCCAAAGGAGAGCCGAAAGAGAGAAAACAACCTTCAAGAACAAACAAAATAAAAAAAAAACATTAGATCTCATAAACGAATCCGTGAAAATAGATTATAAATTAGGATATACCTCCGACACCGGAGATCCGAAAGAAAGAAAACAACCTTCATAAGCCAAAAAAAATAAAATTAGATCTCTTAAACAAATCCGTGAAATTAGAATATACCTTGACACCGGAGACCGGAAAGAAAAAAAATAACCTTCAATAGCAAATACAAAAAAAATAAAAGCATTAGATGAATACAAGCACAAGCAACCAAAAAGCAAGTATAGTGGAAAACTATCAATAAATAGAATTAAAAAATCAAAAACATGATCTCAAAAACATTAAACATGTAACCTAATAGAACTCGAGAACCGAATGCTCTAAATGCGAATGTGCTGTATTTATAGACTACACGTCAAAGCTAAGGTTTCTGATTTTTTTTTTATATATGATAATTTTGAAAATTTAATTTTAATATTACAAACCCTAGTCAATTTGAAGCCCACTATTACGAAACAACACAAATTAAAAGCCCAAAATTTGATAATCGGTACGTCAAATAATATATTCTAAACAAAACTTAATCTAAACCGATATAAAGGGTACCAACCGAGTTTTACGGTTTAAGGTGAATGAGAGAGCTCTATTCCGAAAATTTACTTCGCTTTTACTATATATGATCTCTTTAACAATAGACTTGCTTATGTATGTTGTGGGAGACTTAACGCGATATTGTTGTGACATATTTGTATTGGGATGTCATGGCAGATTTAATATCATAGTGTGTTTAAGTTGTGGCAGGTTTTTTTTATTTATTAAATACTAACTAAACCCTACGAAGCACACTCACGTAACCTCCTCCTTTTTTAAGCAGCCTCTCACGTTAATTGATCACACCCAATCTTCCGATCACACTCAAACTTATTTTTCACCTTATAAATTGTTTTCTATGGAGCAAATAATTCTTGTATGTGGTAAATGGTTTTTTGAGAAACATAGGTGGTTATTCGATGTTGATCACAAAAGAGAATGCAAAATCATAGCAGCAAATGATAGTACCCGATATGAAGATTTCATTCGAATGGTGTTTGAGGATTACAAGGTCGATAGGAGAGTCTACGAGGTGGAATTGAGTTATATGTTTCCGAAGAAAGTTTTGCTAAAATTACCACAGAATACACCTCCAGTAAAAATCGGAAATTGTCGACAACTTCATGGGTTTTTGGGTCAACT
>PKMM01014698.1:0-37897 GCA_002933915.1 Eutrema heterophyllum | reverse complement strand
TCTAAAAACGTTTTATATAAATTTTATATTTTTCAAAAACGTTTTTATATAAATATTTATACAAAAAACGCTTTTACAAAATTATAAATTACTAAATCTAAAATTATAAATTATAAAAACGTTTTTAAAAATCAAAAATACTAACAATATCTAAAAACCCTAAATCAAAAACGTTTAACCTAAATACAAAATTATAAATTACTAAATCTCAATTTCTAAATTACAAAAACGTTTTTACAACCTAAATCTAAACCCTAAAATTACAAAAAACTAACAAACTAATAAATTAAATCTAAAACCCTAACAATTCTAACCTCATAAACCCTAAATTTCATTCCACTAATCAAACAAATTCTAAACACTAATCTAACAATTATAATTACAAATCAAACAATGAAAATTAGTTTGAATTGAAGGATTGAGAGACTTACATAGTGAGATCCATGAAGGGAGTGAAGGATTGATGCTTGAGAAGAGAGAATTGATGAAGAATTAGAAGAAAAACGAGAGAGAAACCAGAGAAAATCGGAGGAAGAGAGAGAGAGAGAAGAGAGAAATGAGAAGAAACTAAACGGTTTCGTGGTTATTAATCGATTTCCGACGAACAGATCCGTCGGATCCTGAAATTTTTTTTCATTTAGGGGGTCAATCTTCCCGCGGTCCAAAAAATCAAAGTCCGTTGGAAATCTGTGGGAAATTTCTGACGGATTTTTGACGGTTATGGGATATTCGGTATATTCCTCGCATATATTTCTATTGGCCAGTCAACACACACATGTCTAAGGTCCAGATCCGTCGGAAATTTCCAACGGATGTCCGACGGATTAAGGGTAAATTTGGGGTTTAGGGTATGGTGATATGATTTAACAATGCCTAATCTACATGTTTCATTGAAAAATAGTAAATTCATCAATGTTAAAGAATTATAAGGAGTTTATAACTTTTATAACATCAAAACTTATACATTTATCATAACATCTATATACCTTATACTAAAACTTATACTAACACCTCTATCAAATTTTATAAAAACTATAACACATTTTTATTTTGAAATTTGACAAGTTCAAACTATTGTATATACGTCATATAAGTATTTGTCTACAATTTTGACAAAAAAATCCGAACCCCTATACCCTAAACCACATTTTTTGATTGTCCGTCGGAAATTCGTGGGAAATTTCCGACGGATTTCCGACGGATCCAGAATCCCCTGCTAAAACTGAAACCGTGGGAAATTACCGACGGATCCAGAATCCCCGGCTAAAACTGAATCCCCCGGCTAAAACTGATTTCGGTCTGTTTCGTTAGAACACCAACACAAATTTGTAAGCGGTTTTAGTATTTCCCAATTGATTCAATTGCTGCCCTGTTCATATTTTCCTATTCTATATACTGTTACATGATGAGATGCAGAAGACTTGGTTGTGTAAAAGGTGCGAGACCATGATCCTTTACTGTTTAGGATCTAAATTTGAGGCTACTGCAGTAATTAATATGTTTTTTTTTTTTTTTCTTGAAGGGTTTTAGAACACATGCTTCTACGATTATCTCCCCAGCGGAAGTTTAAGCTCTCTTTTTCCAGATGTTGGACCGGGATGTCGAGAACTTGTTGTGTGAATGGGGTCTTCTGTGATTCCTGAATTACACGATCGATCTCGGGTGCCGAGCTGGTGGCTTGGTGGAATTTCGACCTGATATCCTGAAGTTGGGTTTTGACGCTGTCGAGTTCGTGATCCATGGACATCTGAGCGGTGGTGCGAGTTTCATGATTGCCAGTTGAGCCGGGAGTTGGGAAGATAGTTCGTCGGAGCTCGGCGAGCGTTTCTTCACTAGGTTGGAGGGGCGTCCGCCCGAACTCTGTGAGGCGATCACTGAATACTATTTGAGTGGCGAGGAGGGAATCGATCCTTTTGTTTGTCTGCTTGGTGTTTTCTGTGAGCTGCGTAGTCAGGTTTTGTAGTAGGGCGGTCAGATCTCCATGAACCGGGGTTGCGACGACAGGGACCGTTCCTGGTGGAGTTATGGTTGGTGTGTAGTTATTCCCGTTGGGCGGGTTCTGACCGTCCGAGGTGCCATCATCGATTCCGTTGTTCACCGCTGGAGCGATTGCAGATTCGACCATAGCTGAGTCGTGATCCGAGAGTTTTACTGTTTTGTTTTATAATAAAACGTTCCCCACAGACGGCGCCAATTGTTGATTCTGAAAATCACACAAGGGACAAAACAGTAAACTCAATAGATCGAATCTCGTTTATTGACTAAGCTCGGTCGAACTACAAGATTGTTTTGATCGTAAAAAGGACTTAGAACTAAGAAGATAAAAGCTGAGTTCTCTTGCTCTTGAATCTCCTTAGGTCTCGTGAATGATTTGCGGATGATTGAGTTGTGGCGATGGCCTCTTTATTTATAAGGTTTTGAGTCGGTCTGAATCAGGTAGTTTTCCTTTTCTTGGTTCCATTAGGAAAAAGAAAACTTCCTTTTCTCTCGAGGAAATCGGGAAAGGTCCGTAAATCTCGGAGGTCGGCGCGTTTAGCGGGATCATGGGCCCCCTTTACTTAGTTCGAACCGTCATTAACCAGGATCAATTGGGCCGGTCTCGATTCAAACCGGGTTAAACCGGGGAGTGCTAAACTCACCTCTAACAGGGGGGACTTATTGTTGGTACCGAGTTTAGCACTCGTTGGTTTAGCCCGGTTTGAACCGAGTTTGGCTAAATCAATTTCGATTTACAATGATTCGAGCTCGGGAGAAGGTCCATGATCGAGGTGCCCGACATCAAAGCCCATCAAGGCCCGAATCGTCAAGAATATCACCGACCTCCAAGATTTACGGAATATTTCCCGATCTCGGAGGGATTTTAGGAGATCTTCCTTTTTCCTGATGGAACTAGGAAAAGGAAGATATCCTGTTTTTAGCTAGCTTAGAACCTTATAAATAGGAGAGCTCCTCATTCATAATATTCATCTCATAACTCATTCACGAGACCTATGAGACTAAAGGCTCTGACTTCATAGTTTTTATTCTTCTAGTTCTCTTTTACCGATTAAAGTCTCGACTTAATCCGTTTTGTACTTTGCCAAGTTTGATCTAATAAAATGAGATTCCAATCAAGTTGTTTACTGTTTTACCCCTTGTGTGATCTCCGGGATCAACAACCCCTTTGTTTCTCTTGTGTTCTTGATACTTTTTGTGATTGAATCATTTGTTTTTAATGCAAGTTCTTGTTTCATTTCTCTAATCTATCTATCTTTAATCATCTAATCATGAATCTAAACACCTCCTACAAAGGATTTGTTGAGATCCTCATGATTTGTGAGTAGTTTCTTTAGAACTTTTGGGTATGGTAGATTAGATGTTTTCTTGCTAAATCATGATGCTTAGGACTTAGTTTATGAAGAATCCTTACTTGTTATGTGTGATTAATGCTAGATTAGCCTTGATTAGGTTGGTTTAGAACTTAGGGAATTTCTCGCCCGGAAGGTGTTCGATGAAACTCTCCAACCAAACCTAACAAGTGTTTTACATTCATAACCTATGGAAATGGATGTCTAGGGTGTTAAATGGCTATTAAGACTTGAGATTAATGCTTGTTGATCATTTAATTGCAAATGGAAGTTTGTTCTCAATTAAGTAATTAGTGAAGTGATTATTGCCATGGAAGTGGATTAGTCAAGATTAGTGATATAAGGCCTAAGGATTGGCATTGTTTGATTGTTTGAGTATCATGGCTTAGATAGAGAATGTCTAAGTCGATTACCATTACCCGAAGTTCGTTTGCTTTATCTTGTCTAAAACATTTTCGTTTCGTTTCGGTTCAAAACTTATTAGTCTTTTAATTGCCTTTGTTATATGCTTAGTTATTTCTTGTATTGTCTTTAATTCCATAGGATCTTTAGATAAAACTTATTTGAACCGCTTAGCTTAATTAATGTCTCGCATTCTCGATGTGTTGTTTTCGTGCCTCCTTGGATTGATCCTTAAGTATTGCAATGACATGAGCATGCTTTAGCAATTGATTACCAACTTGCAAAAGTGCTGTTATCAATTTGGCGCCGTTGCCGGGGAGGTTTAGTAATAGCCATCGAGATTAGGACTCTTTTTGAGACTAAGTTTTATTTTTCTTTGTTTACTAATCTTTCCACCTTGTTTGCTCTTATCTCTCTAGGTGCATGAACTTGCAAAGTCGAGGTATGAATATGAATCTAGCACCACCGGTTGGAGATGCAAATGAGAATCAAGAAGAGGCCGCTCAAATGGTTAGAGCACCGAGGTTGATTGGAGCGGGTGATGCTCCCAACGCCCATGGAAATCGCGCCGGTATACATCCACCACCGGTGGAGAATAACAATTTTAAGATCAAGGCGAGTCTCATTTCCATGGTGCAAGGAAGCAAGTTCCACGGTTTAGCGGTGGAGGATCCCTTAGACCACCTTGATCAATTCGATAGAATATGTGGAATGGTCAAGATCAACGGAGTTTCCGAGGATGGGTTGAAGCTTCGATTGTTTCCATTCTCTCTTGGAGACAAAGCCTACTATTGGGAGAAGAACCTACCTCAAGGATCCATCACTTCTTGGGATCAATGTAAGAAAGCTTTTCTCGCCAAGTTATTCTCTACTACAAGAACGTCAAGGTTGAGAAACGAGATCTCGAGCTTCACTCAAAAGGGGAACGAGAGCTTTTGTGAAGCATGGGAACAGTTCAAGAGCTACACAATGCAATGCCCAGACCATGGCTTCTCCGAAAAATCGCTCTTAAGCACTTTATACCGAGGAGTTTTGCCCAAGTTTCGTATGCTTCTAGACACGGCGAGCAATGGGAACTTTCTTGGAAAAGAGGTTGACGATGGGTTGGAGCTTGTTAAGAATCTTGCCCAAAGCAATGGAAATTATGGTGAGGTGATAAGCTCAAAATTAATACCCTAAAAGTACTAAAGCTGTAGCTGCAGTATAGTAGGGGTCGAACCACAAAGACTCAAGAATCACACAATAGATGAAATAGAATAGAATTAAGCTAAGTAAAACAATAAAAAGGAAAGAGCAATGCAAATTAAACGGTTGTAAATTTGATGGAGGAAAGATAGGTTCATGGTATTTCTCAGAAAATCAAAGAATGCAGATAAACTAACTAATCATGATTCAGGTTATGCACGGTTCTTGAACTCAAATCACTAAGCTATAATTAACCAACTGTCGTTGCGAGAATTATCTAAGTCTAAATCCTAGAATCCCAAATCTCTGCAAATCCTAAATATCTAAACCAGCTTTAAAGTTCATGTTTGATATGTTCACAAAACAACTAAACCAAATTTCTTTGCAGATAGTTATTTTGCTCACCCTAAGTTCTGTCAGATTATCAATTGCACTGTCGTGCCTAATCGATTAACCTAAGATCTAAGTTCCAGATTTGTCAACCTAGAATTAGCTTTGAGAACAACCTAAGGTGAAGAACTAATTCATATTATGAATCCTAACCAATCAATTATCAGCACTCAATGAAATCCTTTATGAGAAAACCCTAAACCTAAAGTGGATCTACTCAGACATGATCAATGGAACAGAAATCATAGATGAATAGAATTGCATAAAAGAAATCAATAAGAAACAAAGGGTTCAGAGTTGTCTCCCAAAAATCTTGTAACAAATCTCTCTCAAAGTATGAAGAATAAAATAAAGCTTAGCCAACAAAAGTGGCTTAAAAACCTAATTATAATGCTAAAACACGTTTTGGGGCTTCTTGTAATTATTAAAGTCTTCTGGACCAAGGTGCAAACTCTCCAGACTTGTAAAATGCCGCGTTTCCTTTTCCATGGACGACGGTATCGACCGATACCATAAGTGGTATCGATCAATACACGGGCAGTGAGTCACGTTCCTTCCTTCATGGTGTCAGTATCGATCGACACCAGGTGGTGTCGGTCGATACAAGGGCTTCAAATCGCTACACGATCTCTGCTTTGCTCCAAAAAGCTCCAGAATGTTTCAATATCTCCAATTATGCTCCAAACGTACCTAAAACCTGAAAAGACACTAAAAGACTACAAAAACACTAGAAAGACTCTAAAAACAAGGCCTATATCATTGTCAAAAAGGGGTAAAAACCATGATATATCAACTCCCCCAGACTTAGCATTTGCTTGCCCTCAAGCAAACAGAAAGCTAAACAAGAGAAAGAAGTTTGAAAACACGGAGACTCACTTGTTCTTGAAACATTGCAATGACCCTTCAACTTAGCGCTCGTATGTTACCTAACCAATTCCAAGATAAGACCACCAGACTCCACACATTATTTCACAACATTATCCATCCAAGCCTTTATCGCCAGTTTCATCGCTGTAGTCAATGCCAAGAACCTTCTAGACTCTTTCCCATACAATATCATGACAAAAGAACCACCCAATTTTCACACTTTTTTGTATTGTTTCCTCTCCCTCAGACTTATTTCTCATCATGTTCTTTCTCTTTTTTTTAGATTCGCATATACACATTAAGGTCCAAAACGCGAGTATTGATGGTGTTTGCCACTGAATCCCCGGTTCTTCCCTCTCTATGTATCAAAGGCGTAGACGAATAGTGGTATCACGGGAAATTTTCCTAACCTCGCTTCCAACCTTTGTGTGATCATTCCTTCACAAGTAGAATAATAGGATCGCTGGAAATTTTCCTAGCCCTCTACTCAGAAGAAAATCATTTCATATTTTTATGCTCTTATTTATTAACTTATAATAGGGGAGAGAGATACCATTACTTTAAACACATGGGTTCCTTTGTCAGATATGAATGAGGAATCAAGCTCTATGGACATCAACCACATCGATGAAGTGCAAAAATTTGGCTCAGGCTCGAATGAACTCTGCTGGAAACATGGGTGTCTTCTAGTTAACTGGTCAGCCTTTGGATTTTACATTAGTCTGATCTAGAACTGATTCTGTAACAATGGTCACTTAGAAGCAAAGTCAGAACAATAGATTCAAGAAAAAGATCATCATCTCGAACAGGTTTTGACTCAAAAACGATTGACTCTAAGAAAAACAAAAACGTTGTCAGCAACTACCTCCCCCAGACTTAAACAACACTGTCCCCAGTGTTATCTAGCCTAGAGTAGGTAAAAGAAACCAAAAGAACTGAATGGAATCGATGGAGGCTGTGGAGAGAAAGAGAAAACCCAAGGGTTTGAAAAGGAAACTTACCTGCGCGTGGGGTATCGACCAATACCATTACTGGTATTGATCGATACTCGGATCATGGGTCAAAGCAATCTCTGTTTCTCCTGGTGTTGATCGATACTAGAATGGTATCGGTCGACACAAAACCTGTTCATCTGATTCACACAAAGACACAAGACACAAAAACGAAAAAAATGACAAAAATAAAAGACTTATATACAGACTCACCAGTGGGTTGCCTCCCACCAAGCGCTTGTTTTTAGTCATTAACTTGACTTTGGTTCAGGTGATTAGTCAGGAGAAACTTTGAGAACTTACTCCCATGCAAGTTCTATAACTAGACATCTCCAGCTTCAGAGTTCTGCTCAACATACTCTCCACAACCTTCTTTCCTTTCTCTTTCAGCTCCGAAGTAAGAATAACTCTAGCCTTAGAGAATGGTTTTGAGGTTCCTTTGCACTTCACCTTATACTCAATCGAATCTCCATCACACTTCTAAGGGATTAAAGTCATATAAGCAGCACCCTTGACTCTTTTGCTCTTTACCTTCTTCTTTGCCTTAGCCGTTTTGATGTCTTTCTTGGTGATGATAGAAGAACCATCTAAAACGTCTATGACATTTGGCTCATCATAAGGCTCATCCAAAAGGTCAACCATCAACGTCTCTCCTGTAACAACGGTGGTGCAAGAGATATGTTTGGGAGCTCTTCCAGAAGGAATGGCTTTGTAGGAGACCTCTTTGTCAATGTATGAGAACGAGATTCTCTTACTGGGCGTGTCTATAACTGCACCAACTATAGCCATGAACGGTCTTCCAAGAATCAAAGGCGTACTAGATCTTGCACTCATCTCCACAACCTGAAAATCAGTAGGAACCAGACAATCTCCTACTTTAACCAGCAAATCAGGGATGGTACCATATGGAACTGAGGTGGAGGAATTCGCGAATGTGAGAGGCATCTCAGCAGATCTAATACCAATTCTCAACCTCTCTACAATTGCCCTTGACATGACATTGACGCTAGACCCTGAATCAACGAGAGATTCTTTGAATTCAACTCCAGATATAGAGCATGGAACCGAAAATTTTTCTGGGTCTTCTCTCTTAGTCAACTGCTTCATTGGTGGTGGTGTGCTTCTTGCCTTGACAAAGAGTGCTTCGATCTCTTCTAGAGTCTCTCTGCAATCTCGGAAGTGACTATGCAAAGGTCGGTATGGGGAATCCTCCTTACCATCTTCTCAAAACCAAGCAACTTCTCTGCAGAGATGGGACCTCTGAGGTGTCTAGGTGGTATAGGATATGGCATCTTAGGTTTGTAGACCCTTTCTGGCGTCACATCAGGTGTCTTCTCATTTTCTGGCTCAGTCTGCGAGGGGTATCGATCGATACCAGATTGGTGTCGATCGATACAAGGCTTCTGTGTCATCTCTTCGGGTGTGGTGTCGATCGATACAGGTGTGGTGTCGATCGACACCTTTGGTTTTGAAACGTCGCGAGGAGTATTTTCTACTGGTATCGATCGATATAGGCTGGTATCGATCGATACACGGGAATTTTCAGAATCCTCATCGTCATCTTCAGCAAGATCAACGAAATTTTCTGCAGTGACACCTTTTTCCACTACTGCAGTGACCTCTTCAGAACTTCTTAAGGTGATTGCGTTGACGTATTCATTATGTGATTGAACCATCTTTCCCTTGACAGCTGCTGCAGTCTGAGCTATTTGAGTTTCCAGCATCTTCTGATGAATGTTGAGAGCCTCGATTTTCCCATTCAGATCTGTGTACATGACATCCATCTTCCCATTAAAATCCACTGTCATCTTCTGCTGTCCCTCAAGAATCTGTTCAAGCATAGATTCAACCTTGCTTTCTGGGGATTTAGGAGGTGGAGATTGGTAGGATGATTTACCATAGGATCGGGTATAGCCACTGCTCTGGAATGGTTTATGGGCAAATTGATTTGTCCCAAAACCAGTTGGATTGGCCTCAGACTTGTACCTTCCTTGCTGAGCATTGTTGGTGAAGTTTCGGTTGTTGTTGTATCCAAATCTCTGGAAATCAGAACCACCAATGTAGTTAACATCCTCCACTTCATCTTCCTCAAGTTCTCGACCTTATCAGCAAAGTGTACAACCTTCTTCGTCTTTCCCATCAGGAGATTGTGCACTGAATCCAGCTTGGCTTGAATCTCAGCTATCTGCGATCCATCCAAATTCCCAGCCTGCTTCTTCCGCTCAAAGTCTGCATTCTTGGTGCTATTGCTAGACGCCAAGTTCTCAATAAGCACATAAGCATCGTCAGGATACCTGGTGTTGAAGTTCCCATTACTCGCAGCATCCAAAGCCATCTGATACCTCCAATCAATCCCTCTGAAGAAGATACCCATCAACTGAACCTTAGTGATGTGGACAATCTCTCTGATATGATCTGAATCTGATCCAAGCAGCCTTAAACGCCTCAGTCGCACCTTGAGAAAATTGTGAGATCTTGTTCCTAAGCTCCTCAGATCTCGCATCATCATAGAAATTATTGAGGAAGGCATTCTTAGTCTCTTCCCAAGTAGTCAGTGATCCAGGAGGTAACTGCTTAAGCCAATAAGCTGCTTCTCCACCAAGAGAGTATGGAAAGAGCTTACAGAGGAGGTAATCGTTGGACACTCCATTGTACTTGATGCTAGTGACTAAGTCCTCAAACCTCTCAATATGATCCATGGGGTGCTCATGAGGAAGACCATGAAAAGGATGCTCACCCACAAGAGTGAAGTATGCATGTTTCATCTCAAAGTCATTCCTCTGAAAAGTAGGAGGGCGAATTGCTGATCGATTAGCATAGAACTGATCAGACCTGTTGTACTCACCAATTGTCCTACCACGATCAACCACATCATTCCCAACATTCACAACAGCTGGAGGGACAATGATGTTTCCATCTCCATCAAGTCGTTGTCCCCTCTCATTGCACAATTGACCCTCATGGTCTCTCAAAGCTCCAATATTATCACGAACCAAAACCACTGGATTGTTCATCTCTGCTGGCCTCTTTGTTCTCCCTTTTGTGCGTTCCAAAAGTGCTAGTTCCTCGTTGGAAAGATTAACTAGCTGCGTGCTCTTATTTCTCCTGGTTTCGCGATTAGGCATACACCTGAAACACAAAAGTCAAAGCACGTAAGTAACAAAAATTAAAAAAAAAAAAAAAACGATGAGTATCGACCGACACCAGTTGGGTATCGATCGATACCGACGAACTTAGTCGAAATTCTAAGCTAAAATCTAATGGCGAATTTAGAGTCCCCGGCAACGGCGCCAAATTTTGATAAGCTCAAAATTAATACCCTAAAAGTACTAAAGCTGTAGCTGCAGTATAGTAGGGGTCGAACCACAAAGACTCAAGAATCACACAATAGATAAAATAGAATAGAATTAAGCTAAGTAAAACAATAGAAAGGAAAGAGCAATGCAAATTAAACGGTTGTAAATTCGATGGAGGAGAGATAGGTTCAAGGTATTTCTCAGGAAATCAAAGAATGCAGATAAACTAACTAATCAGGATTCAGGTTATGCACGGTTTTTGAACTCAAATCACTAAGCTATAATTAACCAACTGTCGTTGCGAGAATTATCTAAGTCTAAATCCTAGAATCCCAAATCTCTTTACAAATCCTAAAGATCTAAACCAGCTTTAAAGTTCAGGTTTGATATGTTCACAAAACAACTAAACCAAATTTCTTTGCAGATACTTATTTTGCTCACCCTAAGTTCTGTCAGATTATCAATTGCACTGTCGTGCCTAATCGATTAACCTAAGATCTAAGTTCCAGATTCGTCAATTTAGAATTAGCTTTGAGAACAACCTAAGGTGAAGAACTAATTCATATTATGAATCCTAACCAATCAATTACCAGCACTCAATGAAATCCTTTATGAGAAAACCCTAAACCTAAAGTGGATCTACTCAGACATGATCAATGGAACAGAAATCATAGATGAATAGAATTGCATAAAAGAAATCAATAAGAAACAAAGGGTTCAGAGTTGTCTCCCAAAAATCTTGTAACAAATCTCTCTTAAAGTATGAAGAATAAAATAAAGCTTAGCCAACAAAAGTGGTTGAAAAACCTAATTATAATGCTAAAACACGTTTTGGGGCTTCTTGTAATTATTAAAGTCTTCTGGACCAAGGTTCAAACTCTCCAGACTTGTAAAATGTCGCGTTTCCTTTTCCATGGACGACGGTATCGACCGATACCATAAGTGGTATCGATCGATACACGGGCAGTGAGTCACGTTCCTTCCTTCATGGTGTCAGTATCGATCGACACCAGGTGGTTTCGCTCGATACAAGGGCTTCAAATCGCTACACGATTTCTGCTTTGCTCCAAAAAGCTTCCGAATGCTTCAATATCTCCAATTATGCTCCAAACGTACCTAAAACCTGAAAAGACACTAAAAGATTACAAAAACACTAGAAAGACTCTAAAAACAAGGCCTATATCATGGTCAAAAAGGGGTAAAAACCATGATATATCATGGGGATTATGAAAGAGCTTCGAGAGGAAGTGGAGAGTATGAGGACCGAATAAGAAGGGAGATGAAAGCCCTTAATGAGAAGTTAGACAAGGTCTTGGAGGCCACACAAAGGCAAGTGAACTATGTAAGAGACTGCATAGATTACCAAGAGGAAGTTCACTTTGTGGGAAACCAAGGCGGTTACAACAAAGACTTCAACTCCAACTTTCCGCAACAAGGGTTTGTTCCTCGAAACCAAGGCGGTTACCAAATCATACCATCTTTTGCACCGCAATTTCAACAAGGTTTTGTGCCAGAAGGGCAAGGAAGCAACTCGACACAACAAGATGTCGAAATGAAGGGTATGCTTCAACAAATTTTAACGGGGCAAGCTAATAGAGCCATTGAGTTGAACAAGAGGATAGCCAAGATTCACACTAAGGTAGATTGCTCATACAACGATCTCAACGCAAAATTTGAAGATCTCTCCTCTAGAATCAAACATTTGGACCAACAACGCACTCAAGGAGGTTCCATTTCTAGTAAACCCATGGAGAAACTAAAGGCAAAATCGATGCAAACCCAATGGAGTATTGCAATGTTATCCTCTCAAGTGACGAGATTGGAGAAACTATACAAGAGATCAAGAAATTTCTCCATGAATCCAAAGATGAAGTCGTAATGGTTGCTAGCAAGGAAGTAGTTGAGAAAAGAGATGTGGAGGCCAAGACGGTTGTGAGGAAAGAGACTCCTTACATTGGACCTCCCTCACGTGAGCCCAAATCGATTCCCAAGCTTGGTAATCCGGGTAAATTTGCCATGTCTTGCTCCTTTGGTGATTTGGAGATTGATGATGTTTTGTGTGATTCCGGTGCAAGTGTGGATGTGATCTCTTATGAGATGGTTAAGAGTCTTGGAATCAAGGACATGAAGCAACACTCAATCCCCATTATGTTTGGAGATGCTTCCTTAAAGCATCCCCTTGGTTTGATTGAAGACTATCCTCTCAAGGTTGGAAATTGCTTGGTTCCAACGGATCTCATGGTTGTGAAGATGGAGCAATGCCGCGAGTGTCCTCTCATTCTAGGGACGCCCTTCCTTAACACCGCAGGTGCAACCATCAACTTTCCCAATAAGAGGGTAACATTCAAAAACGTTAATGCAAAGGTCTTCTACCCTATCAAGACCTATTCCACCGAGTTTTGTGGCACAATCACTAGTAGGGATATGAAACCTCAAGACGAGGTCAAGATTGTGAATGAGAGGATGGATTTGGCTTCATCCCCAAAAGCTTGTGAAAAGAAGAAAGATTATCATGAAGAGAAAGCTTTAATTGGGTTATGGTAATGTTGAAGAAGCCTTAGCATTGGATAATGCTTGCTTGGAAACTATTTTCCATACCACTATGGAAAATGAGGTTGAGAGTATAAAGGTTCGAAAGAAGGGTAAGGGCACCGAGGCCAAGAAGAAGAAACCCATTGATACCCACCCTCCCACCCTTGTCAAAGGCGTAACGAGCAAGCCTAATGAGGTTGGATCAGTTTTTCCAAAGCTCACCACCATGACGTTAACACCTTGGAGATATGAAGATGGTGTGATTGAATACAAGATAAAGTGTAAGGGAAGATCAAAGTCTTTTGCAAAGGTTAGAGCAATCATCACACCCAAGCTCAAAAAAAAAGGTGCAACGGGAATTCAAGAGGTCATGAGCAAGGTTCTCACACTCGAGCTCAAGGACCTACCACGGAGTTCCAACACTCCTTCTCTCCACGCCTAAAACGGGTTTGAAACGTCAAGCTTAATGACGTTAAACAAGCGCTCTTGGGAGGCATTCCCATGACTATCTTTGTAAATATTTTCGTTGTTTCTAGTTCTTTTTGATGTTTTTGTTAGATGTGTATAGTTTCCATGGGTCCAAGATCGTGGTGCTTAATGCATGAATAGGTTGAGCTACAACACGTCACAATCCTTTCCAATCCAAAGGTATGATCCACAGTCCATTTCATTGTAAATACATTCTTGTATATTTTCACATTCTCCTTGATTTTTGTTGCACCGAGACGGTGCAATTCAAGTTTGGGGGAGGGTTTGTGTCTTTTGATCTTGCGTTTTGTGATCTTATTTTCATTCATTTTTTCATATTTGAGTCTCATGCTTTCATATAAGTGAATATAAAAACCATAAAAAATTGAAAAAAATCAAAAATTTGAACACAAAAAGAAAGCATTTAGTTGCATTTTGCATGTTTGAGTCTAGATGCATATAGGTTTGCATTCACTTGCATTGGGAGGATTATCCATGTAGAATATACACTTAAGAGCTTGAATTAATGCCCTCGTTAGGAGTTCTTTGATGCATTTGACCGATCACGAAGTTAAGGATGATCCATGCTTTGATCTTGCGGTTTGACTGTTCTTTGTCTTAGTTGAAGCATGCTTTGAATTGAATCTAACTCTATCTACATGAACTCTAATATTAACTTGAAATTATCATGCTTGTACATTGAAAAGTTGAACTCATGGATGTCATATACATATTTGAGCTATCTTACCCCTTTTTACCACTCTCTTGTTAGCTCAAATAGCTGATTCCTATCTTTGGAACGGTTAACCACACCGTTAACTAAGCCTTTCCTTCAAGCCTTCATATCTTGTGTGTGTCGTGAGGCCTAATTTTGAATGAACTTAGCAAAAAATGTTGAGTATAGAACGACAAGGAGAAGATAGATAGGTTGGTGGTTTGGGTGTTGATGGAAAGAAAAGAGAATGTGGAGAAAGGAAAAGATTGGGAAAAAGATAGGGGAAAGTAAAAAGTTTGGATTGGTTGGCATGAAAATGTGAAATAGTTCTAGATGTTGAAAGTATAAGTCTCTATGTGTGTAAAAGAAAGAAAAAGCCAAAAGAAAAAAAAAATATATGGCTAAGACATCTAAATGATGATTGAGAGACTAGTTATGAAAGTGAATAAGAGCTAAAATAAAAAGATAAAGAGCCAATCCATTTGTTGAAAGAGAAGAAGAAAAGAATCCCATAAGTTAGAAAAGAAATGTGGTTTAAGAAGGCAAATTGCCTTGTGATATGGGTAGTTTATGAATGGATCTTGATGGGTTTAGAAATAGGAGTGAAGTTCATATCGGGCATTGGGTAGACGGATGTCATCCTTGTACGCATCAATTGTTCTTTACTCTTAGCATTTTGCCAAAGTTCATTCTTTCGTAAGAGATCCCATTGCATTGGAATACCCACATGATTGAGATCATTTTTGATCTCAAAACCTTGTCCCTTAGCCAAATGAGTTCACTTGATTTGTATAAAGCATGATCCACCATTGCACTTAATGAATGTTAAAGAGTTGGAAGATATGAATGCTTGTAGATGCTAAGGCTTAGACCAAATTTGTGTAGCGACGAGTGTGGCTAAATCTTTTGAAGTAGAGGTTGTTTGTGCATCACATAACTACTCGCAAAGACATTGATTTGAATTCTTTTGTTAATATTTTCGGATATGATCTCCCGCATTATTCCAACCTCTTCTTCAACTTGTTCTTGTTTGTTTGCTTACGGACAAGCAAAAGGCAAGTTCGGGGGAGTTGATAGTTGCATAATTTAGTCCATTTTAGCATCCATTTATGTTAGCATTTTGTGACTTTTTGCATTCATTTCATGGAGTCTTTTAGGTTAGTTCTTGCATGTGTTTGTGTGCTATGGAGTCTTTTAGGTACCATTTGGAGCTTATGGAAGAATTGTGGAGCTTGGAGGAAGATCATGGGGCAAAAGGAACCAGTTTGGAGCAAGAGCTATGCCCAAAGATCAAGGCAAATGTAGAGGCCATCCAAAGTGCTTTAAATATCGACTCAGATGAAAGGTTTCCATTTGGATTTAGCTTCGGAGATCTTCATGTAAGTCGTATATGATTGAGTAAGATTTCGTTTGGAGGTGGTTTCAAGTCATTCCGAGCAGCGGTTCAAAAGATACATCAAATATAGTGAGCATACGTCCGTCTGGCGTGCAAACGGGATTGTATTGAGATGGTGTATCGGGTCGGGATGGTGTATCGGGTCGGGATGGTGTATCGGGGAGGTGCATCCCGATATGACCTGACGAAGAAAACTCTCACCTGTTTTACCAAGGTGTATCGGTGTTGTGTTCAGGGGTGAGGCACACCGATACAATCTCCCCAATCCCAGCAAATGATGATATCGGTGTTGTGTATCGGGATGGTGCAACCCGATACAAGCTGCCAAATAAAACTCTCGCCTGGTGAAGAAGTGTGTATCGGTATTGTGTTCTGGGATAGTGCACACCGATACACCATGAAGAGAAAAAACGTCACATGTTGAAGAAGCTTGTATCGGTGTTGTATATCGGTATCATGCACACCGATACTTGCTGCAAAAGAAAACCGTCACCTGTTTTAGAAGTGTGTATCGGTGTTGTGTTCAGGGGTGAGGCACACCGTTACAATCTCGCGACCTATTTTTCTATAAATAGCAAGTGACCCCTTTGTAAACATTAATTCTTTTTTATCTCTTTTTCCTTTGTAAACTTGTTTCTCTTGTGTTCTTGATACTTTTTGTGATTGAATCCTTTGTTTTTAATGCAAGTTCTTGTTTCATTTCTCTAATCTATCTATCTTTAATCATCTAATCATGAATCTCAACACCTCCTACAAAGGATTTGTTGAGATCCTCATGATTTGTGAGTAGTTTCTTTACAACTTTGGGTATGGTAGATCAGATGTTTTCTTGCTAAATCATGATGCTTAGGACTTATTATGAAGAATCCTTACTTGTTAGGTATGATTAATGCTAGATTAGCCTTGATTAGGTTGGTTTAGAACTTAGAGAATTTCTCGCCCGAAAGGTGTTCGATGAAAGTGTTTTACATTCCTAGCCTATGGAAATGGATGTCTAGGGTGTTAAATGGCTATTTAGACTTGAGATTAATGCTTGTTGATCATTTAATTGCAAATGGAAGTTTGTTCTCAATTAAGTGATTAGTGAAGTGATTATTGCCATGGAAGTGGATTAGTCAAGATTAGTGATCTAAGGCCTAAGGATTGGCATTGTTTGATTGTTTGAGTATCATGGTTTAGCTAGAGAATGTCTAAGTCGATTACCATTACCCGAAGTTCGTTTGCTTTATCTTGTCTAAAACGTTTTTGTATCTTTTCGGTTCAAACTTGTTAGTCTTTTAATTGCCTTTGTTATATGCTTAGTTATTTCTTGTCTTGTCTTTAATTCCATAGGATCTTTAGATAAAACTTATTTGAATCGCTTAGCTTAATTAGTGTCTCGCATTCTCGGTGTGTTGTTCTCGTGCCTCCTTGGATTGATCCTTAAGTATTGCAATGACATGAGCATGCTTGAGCAATTGATTACCAACTTGCAAAAGTGCTGTTATCAACCACTGAGATAAGATTCTGGTGTTGAGAAGCTCAATCAAAAGGGAAGCTTTGAGTGAATCTGAAGATCTGTCGAGCCTTGCCAGCGAGAGAGGGAGTCCGGATTTGAGGTCGCCGTCCTCAAAGCACCGTCAGACCATCTTCTGCCACCTCCTAGCTCGAGCTCCGTCGACGTTCCGTCCAACACTCCACCACCCACGAGCAAAAAAGAGTCCAAACTCAATCTAGATCCAGATCACCAGGTACAAACTAGGGGGAACCGTAACTGGGGATTGGAGGAGACCGCTCATGATTCCGGCCATGGAAGCCGGCCGCCGGAGCAGCGTCTACCGAGCTTGAAGAGAGAGGTGATGGCTAGGGGGAAATTTCTCATTTAATTGCTGACGTATGGACGCTCGCTCAATTTATTTCACAACTATTGCTTGCTCAAAATAATTCCCCAAGTTGTAGTTGACTTTGCAAAATCTGGATTAAAAAAGTCAAACGCTAATTACTAAATGGATACATGTCCACTAAATCATATGTAACTCCTTCATTACAACCCTGAATGAGTTCAAACCACTCCCATTGTGAAGATAACTCAATTTCCTATAACTTTAATGCAGAGCTCCAAAGCTAAATCCAAAGGGAAGGCTTCCATCCGAGTCGATCCTCTAGACACATATTCATGATGCAAGATCGACTTGGATGGAAGCCTTTCCTTTGGATTTAGCTTTGGAACTCTTCATCAATGTTATAGGAAATTGAGTTAGCTCTCCAATGGGAGTGGTTTCAACGCATTCAGGGTTGTATTGAAGGAGTTACAGCCAATAAATGAATATGTGTCCACTAAATCGGCTGTAACTCATTCAATACAACCCTGAATGAGTTGAAGCCACTTCCATTGGAAAGAGAACTCAATTTCCTATAACTTTTATGCAGAGCTCCAAAGCTAAATCCTAAGGGAAGGCTTCCATCCGAGTCGATCTTGCATCAAGAATATGTGTCTAGAAGATCGACTCGGATAGAAGCCTTCCCTTTGAATCTAGCTTTGAAGCTCTTCATAAAATGTATAGGAAATTGAATTAGATTTCCAATGGAAGTGGTTTGAACTCATTCGGGGTTGTATTGAAGGAGTTACAGCCGATTTATTGGACATGTATCCATTTACTAATTAGCGTTTGACCTTTTTAATCCTTATTTTGCAAAGTCAACTTCAACTTGGAGAATTATTTTGAGCAAGCGATAGTTGGAAAATAAATTGAGCGAGCCTCCATAGGTCAGAAATTAAATGAGCAATTTCCCGACGGTTAGGGCGAATTTGCTTGAGAGAGAATATGTTGGGCCCCTTTTTGGGCCTTTTTAAGTTTTTGTTCCGTAAAACACTTACGCAAAAAAAAAAAAAAAATAGTTATCTTGTTCTTGCATTGGTCAATCCATTTCAATTGGATGCAGTGTTGTGATGAGAAACCCAATACACAAGAGGTTATGACGAAGTTTCGAAACAGCAATTTCTCCAAATGGAAGCACAAAATTCAAAACTTATGAGCCAAAATTCCACCTTTTTCAACACTAAAACCTAAAATATACGGAGACATAATCGATCAGAGTATGGGAGATTCGTGTGTCATCGCTTGACTAGAAGGGGAACAATTACCAGGGAAAGTTGTCTGAGATCGATCTCCGCTACTGGAAACAATGCCACGATCCATCTAAGACCATTAGAAGAAACAAAATCAAAATCAAGCTGAAGAAGATCACATTCAGGAGCAGATAATCAAACGTTAGAATATGAAGATCTAAACCCAAAAATGACCAGAGCGAGCGAGCTAGAGCAACAAAAAGCGGAAAGTTACTATTCAAACCGAACCAACCGGTTCGACCGGTCAAACCAAATTGAAATGAACTTTTTTGTATCCAACTCCGGATAACATAATGTTTAGTAGACTTGTTGAATCCACGCACATTCCAGAAGAAACATGGCATTAATTATTTTTGCGAGTAGACCTTGTATTCAACTTGCTAGGAATTGCTTCCTTTGCCATTTGAATAGTTTGGTCCGAGTTTAGCTTGCGAGTATCCTTACAGCTTCTGGTTTGCCTAATGGGCATATTATTCACTTTCTGATTTGGATCATGAGGCATATCTTTATCTTTCCCGGCCTCATTCACTACCGATACCTTATCCGTTTTGTCTGCCACCCCCTGTTCTAATGTGTTAGGTGCATTAGAGTCATCATTTTCCAGAATCTCCTTCACCCCGACATCCTCCGACTCCACCTTTCCTCCCCTTCCTTTCTCGGATTCACTTAGCACCGAATATCCTGATTTTGATAAGATTGACACTTGACCAAACTCCAAATCTCGTTTTTTGTCAGGACTACGCCCAGCCTTAGCTGGAGACACCGTAGAACATTCACCCTCTTCTTTCTCCTCCACATTCTGAATAGAATCTTCCTCTTGCACAACTTCACTCGCATGTTCTTTTTCCACTTCAACCACCACTAAAGCCATCTCCATTGTAACCGAGTTTGGTTTTTTTGGTGATGAACTAGTTGGAGTTTTATTAATCAAACATACATTAGCTAAATGTCCCCACTTCCCACAAGTAGAGCACCTTGTAGGCAGCCATGGATAAGAGAATTCCACCAACGATTCTGTACCATTTGAAGAAGTGAACTTAATCACTTTAGGCAATTCTTTCAAGAAATCCGCTTTCACGAACACTTTAGCTAGCTTGAAATCCAAACACTGAGCCGTTTCTGGGTGTAGTCTCACCGGTTCCCTACCGCACTTGTTATAAACCTGAGACCTTTCCCATATAACATATCCAAAGGAACGTTTCTCAAATGAACCCATAACAGAATTGTTTTAACCTCTAATGAGGATTCTTCTTCTAACGGAGACCACTTTGACATCACAACCGGTATACGTCAGAATTTGTTAATACGTCGGATTTCACTCATTTTTCTCTCATACAGATTTGTTAATATGTTAAATTGTTGTTGGCAAAATGATTTGTGAGAGAATCTAGCGATCAGGCATGCACTTTAAGGTCCAGTTCTACTTGATGAATGATCCACTGCATATTTTCCAGTTTCTGCAAAACATGAAGCTCTCATTATCATATGTGTTATTGCGTTCTCACAAATCAAATAAAAAAAGGTTTAGTAAAAAGGGAAACATAATTAATGCTTTGCTCATTTTCGTAATAATATACCTTAACAATGTCATGGTACTTGTTGGATTCGAATTTTAACAAAGTAAATAAAGAACAAAAGGGGATCGGAGATTCTCGTTTTATTAGCAAAATTCGGCGAGTTACAAGTAATTAGGTCGTAGGAGGCGACTAACGAAAAGCGTTGAGAACTAAGAAACTAGAAGGTAGAGAGCTTAAGGCTAATAATCTCTTAGGCCTTGTGATGAATAAAAGATGCCGTCCATTTAACAAAGTGCTCTTCTATTTATACAAATACTTAGTCGGTTGATTTTCCTTTTCCTTTTTTACTTGATATTTACGATTTCCTTATTTCTCGGAGTCGATATGGACAACTTCCTTTTTTCACGGGAATTTTCCTTTATCTTCTAAGATCTTCCTTTTATTTCGGAACTCAGCGCCGACACAATTTGGTTGAACTTCATGGGCATCTAGACTGGTAAATGGGCCGATCTTAATTTGGGTCGGGTTAAAGAGGAGGTGCGCAACTCACCTCCAACAATAAGCCCCCCCCCCCCCAAGTTTGGCGAAGGAGTATTCGTGAGTTCGGCAAATTTTATGGAAACATTTAGCTCGGCGTGAATTGAGATCGGTGAATTTGGGAGAAACGCTAACTCGGCTAAATGTGAATTTGTCATGTGCAATGAACGGAGTTCGGCGGGTTTTGCGAGGTCATTAGCTCGGCTTTTGATAATACTTTGTCGCGATACGATGCTTGGCTTTTAGGTTTGTTCTATTGCGAGGTTAAGCTCGGCTTCTATTGTGAGGCTGGTTGTTTCTTGACTGGAAGTTTTTCCTTTTCCAATGTATTGCTTTTCGAGCTCTTCGGTGATGAGCTTAATAGTTCTTTGAATTGAGTCAAGGGATAAGGAATTGTTCGTGTTAGTTGAAATGGAGTCTTAGAGCTCGTTTTTGCTGACTTGATGTGGATCAAACTTGAACTGAACGGAGTTCGAGATCTTGTGTTTGAAGACTCTGGTTGAGTTAGAGCATAAGAATTCATTCTTAAGGCAAAACATTTTGAGTTCATCCTCGAGTTGACGAGCTTTAAGCGCGAGTTGGGAGATCACTTCTGGGCTGAAACAGAGCATAAGTGGGGGATCACTTCTAGGCTGAAACAGAGCATAAGTGGGAGCTCGGAGCTTGTTTATTAAGAGCTTAGGATCAACGCGAGCTCGAATGATTATGAGCTGATATATTGAAGCGTAATCATTATGCTTGAGCTAAAACATAGCTTAGGAGCTTGTTTGCGAACTGGCTTGCTAAAACATAGTTTCAGAAGACTTGAACTGAGTCAAAGCAGGAGAATTTGTTCTCGAGATGAATGAGGAGTTTATCTAGTAAAATTCGAGATGGCTAGCTAAACGAACTCGACGAGCTGACGAGCTTGTGTGTTATTTTGTTCTAGAACTTGTTCTAAATAGGAGGTAGAGCCCGTTCTTGACGAACTCAGGCTGAATTCGAGAGTTGATGAGCTCGTTTCGACTTAAGACAGAGCTTGTTTACTAGAATGTGAACTGGGAGGTCGGACAGAACTTGAGCTTATTTACGAGCTAATAAACTCAAGCAGAACATCGGCTAGTGAGCTGGCAAGCTCAAGCATATTTTGCGAGCTTATGTATTGGCGAGCTCAAGTGAAATATATATGAGCTGATGAGATGACAAACTCATACAGAATATACGTGTTGACTTCAAACGGAGTGTCGAGCTGAAGATTTGAAATGTGAACTTTGAGCTTGTTTCTGAATTGTAACAAAGCTTGAGAGATTCCTTACAATCTGAAGCTTGAGCTGGGAGATATGGCGAGCTCAAATAGAATACGAGGTAGAGCTGGCGAGCTCGATCAGTAAGTAAACTAATGAGCTATGTGGCCCGAGCGAAAGTCTATGAGTTGACAAGATGCTGAACTCTCGTAGAGTATAAGTTTACGAGCTCGAGCTGAAGCTGATGAGCTAAAACGTTTTCTTGAGGATCCGAATTGAGAGTTTGAGGGCTCGTTCCCGAGATGAAATAGATCTTGATTATCCGAATTGAGAGTTTGAGGGCTCGTTCCCGAGATGAAATAGATCTTGATTACTTACTTGCATGCTAGCAGAATGAAGCGTGAGGTGTGAGCTCGTTTTCAAACTAAAACATGATTTTTGAGCTTTAAACAGAGTTTGGGAACTTGTCTGCAAACTGATGAGCTAGAATGGAGTTCTGGAGATGAATTTCGATATGAAACACTGCTCGGAACCTTGTTGCGGGATCTCGAACTAAATCGTTACTTTTTGAGTTCGTTCATGAGTTGAAAACAAAGCTTCGGGGCTGGTTTGCGAGCTGGAGATTGAAGCGTTTCATGAGCTTGCTCTAAAGCTTAAACGGAGCTTGAGAGCTTCTTTATAAATGGACGAGCTGAAGCTAGATTTGACTTTGCCAATTTAGTATCAAATCTGGGTTTGCTTCCTCACATCTATTTAGAATGAGACGGAGATTGCGAGCTGAAGTGTCGAGCGAAAGCAGAGCTTGTAAGCTTGAGAATTTTCTCTTGACATAAAATAAAGCTTGGCTTGAAGATGTGGCGAGCTCGAACAATAGCTTAGTTGACGAACTAACGCGAAGTTTGTTAACTTAGTCCTCGAGGTGTTGAGCTGTTTTGTAGCTTGACAAATGAACTGAGATGGAGTTTAAGAACTCGTTGAGTCTTGAGTTTAATTCTGGAAATTTGGATTGAATTTGTTTAGAGACTCTTTATCATGGATGAAATCAGAGTTTCAAAGATTATTATTCTGAATTCAGGGTTGAACTAGAATTTCAGAATTTAGTCGAGTGAATCTGTTATTGTGGATGAGGTTGGCTTGTAGTTCTTTCGTAATTAAGACATAGACTTTATGCGCGGTAACGTTGCTGATGTATGCAGCAGGTTTTGTGCGAGCTCAAACTTGGCTTGTATTTCTGTTTAGGTGCGAGATGAGATCGGCTTATCCTATTTAGAGTATTGAGATCTGTAAATATGCGAGGCGGGCTTGGCTTAAATAGGTTCTTAGGTGCGAGACTGGGCTCGGCTTACCCTATTGATACTTCTAGGATGAATTTGCGAGACTGGGCTCTGCTTTAGATATTTTAGATGTGAGACTGTGCTCGGTTTACCCTGTTGATTCTTCTAGGTCGAACAAATATGCAAGGTGAGCTCGGCTTAATTTATTTGATCGATTAAAACTTAGTGCGAGACTGATTTTGGCTTTTAGACAGATATGTGAGGCGGACTCGGCATATATTTTAGGTGCGAGACTGGGTTCGACTTATCATGTTAGTATTTCTAGGTCTAACACGAATGTGCGAGATGTGCTTGGCTTAGTTTATTTGGCCGACCTAGAACTTAGTGCGGGACTGGCCTCAACTTTTAGGTCTTCGAGCTAAGTGTTTTAGGCTTATGCATCGACGGTGTGGGTTATTTCACTACTGCATCCATGGGGAACACGTATGAGATGGATCCCGACTTTTAGGTCGACGAGCTAAGTTTTTTAGGCTTATGCATTAAAGACGTGGGTTATTTCACCACTGCATCCATGGGGAACGCGTGCGAGACGGATCCAGGCTTTTAGGTCGACGAGTTAAGTTTTTTAGGATTATGCATCGAAGACGTGGATTATTTGACCACTGCATCCATGGGGAACGCGTTAAAGATCAAACATCTGGCCAGGGCGTCAATGTGGTATAGCGAGTTTGCTATTTATGAAGAATTCGTTTTGAAAATATGAACTGGCGAGTTGAGAATTGATCAACTATGTCATTAGTAGTCTAGTTCGGTGTCGTGGTCTTCAAAGTGAAGTGTGACGATAGTAGTATAGCTTGGTAGACGAGCATCCTTTTTGTAACACCTTCCGGGTGATGAAACTCCCTAGGTTCTAGATCAACTAGATCAAGGTCAATCTAGCATTAAGAACACTTAATGAACAAGGATTTCAAGTAATCTAATTCATAAACATCAAGAACAAACCCATAATCACCCTAATCTACCTCACCCAAGAACCCTAAAAGAACTACTCACACATAGCTAAATCACAAATATAAACCGAACAAAAGCAAGACATAGTGAAAATAAGAAGATTGGTGGAAGAAAAGTAAGGAAATCTTCACTAAAATGGTGTAGATCTTCAATCGTTCATGAAAAAAAGTGTTAAGAGAGAAGAAGAAGATTTTAAAACAGTAAAGAGAAGCTAAAAAGGACTAATTTTCGTCTATGGAGAGTTGTTGAGACTACACCACTAAGTGTTGATTATATACAAAAGTGGAGGGACCCAAAGTCAAGCCAAAAGTCTTAAACACAATTTTATCATTCTATCGGTCTGTTTTATCAGCCATATGGCCGATAAAACCATCACCAGTGAGCCTTCATGCTCGGATGCATCCTCCTTCACGGCATAGTTGATATGTGTCCACTAAATCGGCCATAACTTGGACCACAGCTCAGAATGACATGAGACCACTCCCATTGGAAAGCTAACTCAATTGCCGACAACGTTGATGAAGAGCTCGAAATCTAAATCCAAAGGGAAGACTTTCATCCGAGTCGATCTTCCAGACACATATTCTCGATGCTTGATCTTTGATTCTATCGGCCACATCCTATCGGTCACTTGGCCGATACAAACTCCCACAGGAACTGGTACTCTTCAACACTAGGTGAACCATTTTATCGGTCCTCTTTATCGGCCATATGGCCGATAAGATTGCTTGACAGGAGCGACGTCTTGGAAAACTTCATTTTATGATTCTATCGGCCCGTCTTATCGGCCATATGGCCGATAGAATCACTTAAGAGTCTTTTCTTCATGTTTTCCTTGCCTTTCTTGCCCCATTGACCTTCCATGATGGTTACTCACACTCCTCTAACTCCAAGAACACCTGAAAATGAGTCAAACAAGCCAAAAAGAGTGCAAAGACAACCTAGGACATCTAAAATGCAATGAAAACATCTCAAAAACTATACAAAGTGAAATTAAAACATATGAAAACAAAGCCTTAAAATAATTAAAATATGGTGTTATCATTATGCATTGTAGTTGGTCACGCTCAGTGTCATAGTAGCGGCAGTGTTTTCAACTCAATGCCTTGGCTCGTTGAGGTTTCGTCCAAACAGATTCTCAGGGAAGTTTGTTTGGTCCTTGGTGCTGTGGACTACAACTTCATCGAGAATCGATCCAGGTTCGGGCCTCCAGAGAAGGGACTTCCATCAATAGAGGCAAACGGCTCGGAGTATTTCGTTTCTTTTTCATTCTTGCTTGTCTCGTATTATTTCCCATCCTAGGAACTTAGCTAGTTATATCGTTGTAGCTTCACCCTGACCACGAGATTGCGGTTGTAGTTTCACTGATTCAGTTGCTTCCATGCTTTTACTTTTTTTTCATGGGACCAAAATGTAAGGTTATGCAACTGTACGACCTATAACGTTTCTTTTGAATAATATTTACATTTTATCAACAAAAAAAAAGAATAAGATAGCTGGTCTTGTTCTGTAAGTTACAAAAAGTTCTGATAGTTTCCTATTCCTTTCAATGGTTATCTTGTGATCAAGACAAATTGGCTAAGTCTAGTGAACCCATGTCTTTTTGATACCTTCTTCTCCTAAGAACATCAATTTCATAGCAATATATATATTTCTATTGATTGGTCATGTTTATGTTCCTTGTAGATGCATTGGCATTCAAGAATATCAATCATCTGTGTTAAACAAGATGATCCATGCCGTTTCTTGCGTGTCCTTTATGGTATGGTTGCAAACACATCTTAATGCACCGGTCCAAAGAAATACCAAAATTGTTTTCTTGTTAATGTGATGAAGAGTAAAATTTTGTTTTTATGTTGTTTGCAGAGAGCCCGCAGGAGGGATAGCTGGTCTTGTTGTAGAAGCTGCGCTATACCCGATTGATACAATCAAAACTCGAGTACAGGTATGTTTCTCGTCAATTCACTTTGTGTTATGATCTTACATCCTTTTAAGGTAATCTAATTTCAGGGAGAGTACTACTATGGCCTAGATTTGTTCATAATGTTTCGTTACTTGGAGAAGCCAATGTTTGACTTACAGTAACTGACTATTTTGACATGTTTAGGTAGCTCGAGATGGAGGAAAGATAATATGGAATGGGCTATACTCTAATCTTGGTGGAAACCTTGCTGGTGTCTTACCGTAAGTATTTATAGTCAAAAAGAAAAGATATAAAAAGGCATGCAAGAAAGTTGAAACACTCGTGACACTTGTTTCAAATGAATAATGTTTTTCTTCATGTGCAGTGCTTCGGCCCTATTTTTCGGTGTATATGAACCAACCAAACAGAAGCTGCTGAATGTCTTACCCGAAAAGTTTGGCGAGGTTGCACAATTGGTATATATAAACTTAAAATAATCCTAAATAACGAATCAAGATGAGTTTGTCTACCGGAGATTTTCCAGTCAAAGTTTTTAGAATTCGTTAGAGAGAAAAGATGGATGTCTTCTCAGGCTTTATACATTAGTCTTGCTACCATTTAATTGAAAAACTTACTGATTTGAGATAGAGGCCCTTGGAATCTAATATGCTCTGTTAAAAAAGGATAGATGTCTTAGCGAGTTATGCTCAATCAGGCTGCAGGTGCTTTAGGAGGTGCTGTTTCATCTATTGTTCGGGTACCAACAAAAGTAAGCTTCTTTCTTCTTGTTTCTTTGCTTTATTATTCTGTATTGGTAATATGCTTGTATAGGCTAATGGAAACTTCAACAGGTTGTTAAACAGTGGATGCAAACTGGACAATTTGCTTCGGCCCCTGATGCTGTTCGCCTCATTATAGCCAAGGAAGGCTTTGGAGGCATGTATGCGGTATATATGTTACTTCTTGATTTATGATTCTAGTGTTTTATTATTTGCTTTGGAGCAGGTACTACGTGAGTTTGTAGTTCAATTAATCACATCGTTTAAGATAAACAAACAATAAAAGCTCCATCAAATCTTTACATCTTATTTTTTCCAAACCTGCAGGGTTTTGGATCTTTCTTGTTGCGAGATTTGCCTTTTGACGCCCTCCAGTTTTGCGTATATGAGCAATTACGGATTGGATATAAGCTGGCTGTAAGTTTATTGTTGCTACATTGAACAGTGAAAAACCATCGGCTTTTGTTGACTAATCACAGTGAGATACCAATATGTTTAGAACAGGCGAGAAGAGATCTAAATGATCCAGAGAACGCAATGCTTGGTGCCTTTGCTGGTGCTGTCACTGGAGTTTTGACCACTCCTCTAGATGTAATCAAAACCAGATTAATGGTTCAGGTATGTCAAACCGAATGAAAACACAAAATACTGAAAGAGCAACATGTTCTTCTTGGATGGATTTCGTTTCACAGACGTATAAGAAGCTCTAGTAATATAGTACCTGACTTTATTTCGTTTTTGAAATCTGGCAGGGCGCAGGAAATCAGTATAAAGGAGTTTCGGATTGCGTTAAGACGATAATAAAAGAAGAAGGGTCATCAGCTTTGTGGAAAGTGAATCAATTTCTGATCTTACCACATTCAATTTCTTAGGCATTATGATCGTAATTTGGCACACAAGTTTTTCTCATGTTTGTGCAAAGTTGTTGACAAGTCTGAGACTCTGTATACAGGGATTTGGGTCCAAGGGTATTATGGATAGGAATTGGAGGTTCAATTTTCTTTGGAGTTTTGGAAAAGACAAAGCGAATTCTTTCAAATCAGAAAAGCCAAAAGAGTCATGAGGCTTAAACAGTTAGATTCTACCTGTATGTCTACATCATTCTTGTCTCTTGATGTTTTCTGTAAAGGTGAAGCACTGAAGTATTTAGATTCTTTACGTATCTTTCTTGATCCTCTTTTGTTCGATGAACTTCCACAATTTTAATCTAATTTAAGTATTTTTTTTGGTATTTTATTATTAAATATTGTTTGTTATCTTCAAATTTATACAAAGTACTAGCAATTTTTTTTGAAAAGCCCAAGTCTTGGATCAGATCCTAAATCTGGATAGTTACTTAAACTTCAACCTTATGTGGACGTTATAACTTCTAAAGTTGCGTAATAAACAGTTTAAACACCACTAATCTATATGATAATGGTGTGTTAATTTGTTTAACAAATGATAACCAAACAGAGCAGTCTCCCTCAATTCTTATAAGAGTATTTAACATTTTTTTGATTCCTTTGTAGTTGATGATTGATCCTCACCATATAGTATTTACCAGTACCCTGGAATCTCTAGTTGTTAATTTTTTTTTTTTTTTTTGAATTTAATGTTAAATTATACTCAAAAGAAAAATAAACGTTTTTACAAACTTTTCCAAACGTTATTAAATCAAATTAGGAACTTAATGTTGGTTTTATCTTGAAGAAAACCAAACCCTCAAACCGTCTTCATATCGCAAGTCTCCGTTACTTCGTATCGAAGATATTTGATTTCGGATGTTCTTGTCGATTATCTTGATGAGTCTCTCAATTGATGAAGGTGTCTCACCATTCCTTTCGCCATTTCTTTCCCTCCAAATTGAATGGACCGTTATCTGAAAAGCATATTTTACAATGAAAATAGTTGTGCTTTTGCATGGTTTTGCGATGAACTCCACTATCTGCCTCCATTCCCAAACAAACAGGTTCACAAGAAGACCTCTTACTAACCTTTCCCATACTTTTTTAGTATATGGACATGAGAAAAAGAGATGGTCCCTAGTCTCCCAAAGTCCCTGCAAAAACTACAAGTCGTATTTGCATTCACATTCCAACTCTGCATTCGATCACCAGTTGCTAGTCGATTTTTAATCATCAACCATACCATAAAGGAGTACTTTGGGGTCGCATGTTGAAACCAAACTCCATTGTACCATCCTACTTTTGGTCTCACAATTCGAATTTGATGCCACGTATCTTTAGAAACAAACTTTGTTTTAAATTTCCCTTCCTGACATTTCCATCTCTTCACATCCTCCTCATGTTCATCTCTCGTTTGGCGCAACTTCAGAATTTCTGATTCAATATCATTATAAAGGATCCGCCGATGTCTTCTTCTATTCTGCCTGTCAAGAACATCTCCTACAGTTGCTTGTTGATTTATACCCAGATCTATAAATCCTCTGTCACCGGTTCTATCATGAAGACTTCCTAAACCACACCAAGAGTCGTACCAGAAAGAAGTATCGTGACCACTTTTCACTTCAACCTCATAAAACTGCTTTGCCAAAACTGCTTTGTCTAGTTGTGATATTTATACATAAGCACACAAAAATTTGAAGGCTTAAAGTTTTTTTGCAGGTTTAAGTAAAGACAATGGAGAAGAAGCTCCTTGTTACAGTGTCGATCATCTTGAATCTCGTGTTCATCATTCATATTCTTTACTACAACTCAACCACATGGAATCCGACGTGGACCAAAAGAGCCACCGTGGAAGCAGAAACTGCAGCCTCTGTTTCATGCTCAGGCCATGGCAGAGCTTATGTGGACGGTCTTGGTGTCCTTGACGGCAATAAACCTCCTTGTGAGTGCAACAACTGTTACACGGGCAAAGATTGTTCCCTTCTTCTCCCAGATTGTCCTGTCGATGCTAACTCGTATGCATCAACTTTTAAATCTCTCCCTTTTCGATCATTAAGACCAAACCAGTCTATAAACTTTGGATTAATTTTGTTTTATGGATTTTGAAGTGGAGACCCTTTGTTCTTGGAGCCTTTCTGGATGCGACAAGCAGAAAAAGCGCGGTTTTGGTCTCGGGATGGCACATGATGAGTTTTATCTATCAAGATGGGACATATGTGGCTCAAGAGCTCGAGAATGTCATTAGGAAACTGCATAATGTAGTGGGAAACGCTATTACAAATAACAGATTCGTAATCTTTGGAAGTGGAACCACACAATTGCTTGCAGCAGCTGTTCATGCCTTGTCTTTGACAAACTCATCATCATCACCTGCAAGACTTTTGGCTTCTGTTCCGCTTTACGGTGTAAGCAAAGCTCTGTTATGGCTTTATGTGAAAACAAACTTATTGTTGGTTTTGATCAGTCTGTGTGTGAAGATGTACAAGGAGCAAGCGGAGTTCTTTTGATTCAGCACATCTCACATTTTGAAGGAGATGCGTCTGCGTGGAAGAAGAGTGAGCGCAATGATAATATCACACAAGTTATTGAGGTTGTGACATCTCCGAATAATCCAGATGGGATGATGAAAAGAGCAGTTCTTGAAGGTCCTAATGTAAAAACAGTTCATGATTATGCGTACTACTGGCCTTATTTCTCCCCTATAACTGTTCCAGCTAATGAAGATTTGAGCTCGTTCAGTCCCTCCAAGACTACAGGTCATGCTGGCTCCAGATTCGGGTAAACAAAACAATAAAAAGTGTGTCAAAGAGATTTGGATTAGTCACAACAACTCACAAGTGTTTCTGTTGTTGCAGATGGGGATTGGTAAAGGACAAATCTGTTTATGAAAAAAATGAAAAGATATATAACTTTAAGTAGTATGGGAGTTTCTCGGGTAAAACAGCTTCAAGTTCTTGAATTGCTCAAAGTAGTAGTTAGCGATGGAGGCGATGAGATATTCAATTTTGGTTATGAAACTTTGAAGAAAAGATGGGATACACTGAACAAGATCTTTTCAATGTCCAAGGGTTTCTCGTTGCAGACAATAAAACCTGAATACTGCAACTATTTCAAGAAAGTCAGAGACTTTACTCCTTGTATGTTTTTCAAGTGCAAGAAAGCTGATGCTTTTGTTCTATTTTTAAATGTATAACTTGTTTGGTTTTCATTTTTGAAAGCTTATGCGTGGGTGAAGTGTGAGAGAGTAGAAGATACAAACTTCTATGAGATTTTCAGAGCAGCGAAGATAACAGGACGCGATGGTTTGTGCGATTGAGTCTCATCAGATCATAAGACGACTTTGATCAGCTTATTGATATGCTGAAGAAGTTAGTCTCTCGAGGAGTTGATTCCATCTGAAAACTGATGTTGTGATCAAATTTCTTTCTTTGCAATTGCTCTTTTTTTGTGTGGTTATTTATCTGTTTGATCATAGCCAGTTTCTTGTCCAATACACAAAGACACAAAGTAAAAGCTTCACAAAGATCAAATTCATTGAATTCCAAATATATCTAACCACTTTTGCCACTACAGGAACCAAAACCTCTCGTGTTTTTAGTCTATTCACAGAACAATCAGTTGGTAAGATTCTATCACTACACCCACGTATATGCATTTAAATTCCAACCTCTATCTACATAACTAGTCAGGTTCAGTTTTGATTCTCTTCTTCTTCCTTAACCTTCCTCTGTTTCTCCTGAAGCTTCATCTTTTCTTCCTGAAGCTTCATTGTTTCCTCCTGAAACTTCATCTTTTCCTCCTGAATCTTTTCCTCCTGAAGCTTCATCTTTTCCTCCTGAAACTTTGTCTTTTCTTCCTGCAGCTTCATCTTTTCCTCCTGAAACTTCGTCTTTTCTTCCTGAAGCTTCATCGTTTCTTCCTGAAGCATCATCTTTAACTCCTGAAGCTTCCTCTGTTCCTCCTGAATCTTTCTATGTTCCTCCATTACCTGCTCATAGTCCCGAGAATAATCAACTCATGTTCCTCCTTCCTCCTGATACTTACTTTGTTCCTCCTTTGACTTATGCCAGTCCCAAAAGTCCATTAACTTCTGTCCCAAAGTTGAAGAAGTTGGTGAAAACAAAGTAGCCATTTTCGTTGGGAGCAAGAAAGAAAGTTTGGGTGAAGTTCCTTTCATGTCTCTTGTTTAAAGTGAAGTAGCCTCTGACAACAACCAAGACACCACCACCTCGAGAGTCTTGGGAAATGACACTGGTTACCTCAGCCGAATCAAAACGTCAGAATGTAGCATATCAAGATCAACATCTATACTCTGCTCCAAGAATCGGAATCAATCAGAAAAAGGACAACAAAAAGTTCCCCAAAGTCAGCTAAAAACAGCCAGTCCGGTTTCTGTCAGTCACCAGCCAGATGCAATCAGTCAATCAAGAAAAGTTTATTACCAATAAAGTGGAGTCGCGCATCATTCCACCCTATCCAGGCCGTGTAATCGTACTGTTATCTTGATAAACCTTATAGAGAAGCTGCGGATAATCTTGCAATGCAAGATAGTAGCGCTTTGCATCCCCCACCTACGTTTTCGTTTTCATAAACAGTTTACAATCACAAAACATTATAGATGACAACATGAAATAAAGAAATCGGATGGATCATATTGTTGAATTATATACCTCTTTAGCAAATGGTCGTGCATGAGGATCAATTGGTTTACAGATTAAGCAATGCCTCCTTGAATCTAAAGATCAAATTTCAAACGAAAAATCATTGAATCTGGCGAACATAATCTAGTCGCACACAAAGAGACTACGGCCGATCTAAAACAGAAAGAATGGTTCGTCGCACTCCTAAACAATTATTAATGAAACAGATGCAACTAAATAACTCTTTATGATTTTCGGTTTAGATGAATGATGTGTTGCATTTTTAACGCATTCTAACCCATGTTATATATATATATATATATTCGAGTCTTTATCGAGTCTTTTAGTCCTTTTAGAGTCATTTCAGGTCTAAAAACGTTTCAGGACGGAGTTTGGAGGTTTAAAACGAAAAAACAGCAAATAACTCTTTATGATTTTCGGTTTAGATGAATGATGTGTTGCATTTTTAACGCATTCTAACCCGTGTTATATATATATATATATTCGAGTCTTTATCGAGTCTTTTAGTCCTTTTAGAGTCATTTCAGGTCTAAAAACGTTTCAGGACGGAGTTTGGAGGTTTAAAACGAAAAAACAGCAAAAACTGGCGAAACCAAGCAAAAAGAAGATAGGATTGATCCAACACCGCGAGCAATTCCCGGACCGAGCAGAACATGTCCAGATCGATCGGTCCACCCTCAAATGCAAAGTCAAACTTCTATTTTTCTAGTCTTAGGACGAAAAAGTCTTCGGTAGGTGAGAATCTGAACCTCACCAACCACGTTTAAATTCTTCGGTAGGTGAGACCTGAACCTCACCAACCATGTTTAAAGTCTTTGGTAGGTGAGGTCTGAACCTCACCAACCACGTTTAAAGTCTTCGGTAGGTGAGATCTGAACCTCACCAACCACGTTTTTATCCCTATATTAAGCCATTGTTAGAGGCTATGATAAAATAAGCTACCTTTCCAAAAACACATACTTTCATATTTAGAAGACTCTTATCATTTTGCTCTTGTAAGGATTTTGGAGAAGACTCTCGTTCTTCGATACTCGGAGAAGATTTCTAAACTCTGTCTTTTTATATATCTTTTTCTATTTCTCGTTATGCAATTCTCTATATATCTTTGTGTTTTCTCTGCAATTATGATTGAGTAGTCATTTAGTTAGGTCATGGGTTTTCAAGGGATTCCGTGAATTAATGGTTTAGGTTGATTAAATAGGGGTTTATATGTTGGATTCTTCATCTAGGTTGTTCTTAGTGCTTGAACTAGATTCATCACTTAGTTCATGATCTTAGGTTATTTAACCCACGGGAGTGTTTGTTTACCTACTTGAAAGAACCTAGGTGAGAAAAACGTCCTTATCCAACGGGAATTGATGTTAAGGCGTTTTGTGAACTTATCAAATCGGACTAGAACACATGCTTAGAACTTTTGAATTCAATGGGAGTTAGTCTTCATAGATCTAAGTGTAGGGATTAATACTTTGGGAAAAGGTTAATCTATCATTAGGTTTGAGTTCTAGAATGATTCTTATTTCAATCCCCTGTCTAAGATACTTTAACCGTTATTCATGTTTCCCGAGAATTTACCCCGGACCTAGCGCTTTCTTTTAATTAAACTTACACCATTTTTAGTGTTCGTTCTCGGTTTCGAAATAACAAAATCACCAAAACTGTCATTCGTCTTAGCTTTACTTTCTTCTTGTATTCTCGTAGCGTAACATTTGATCTATGTGGATTCGATCCTAAAGTGCTACATCGACATCGTTATGATTGCGGTAGTGTGCACCTTATGTATTAATTGATGTGCTAAAACATCTAAATCAATGAATATGAATAACTGATGCAAAACAGAAGTAACTCTTTATGGTTTTTTTATCTAAATGAATGACTAACAAACACAGAGCGATCTAACAAAACAAAACTAAGAGATAAAGGGATAGAAAACCAAAGGTAGGAACCTTTGGCTCTGATACCAAAATGATGTAAAATCTGAGGAGATCTCACGAAGATAGCTTGATGGAACCGAGTGACTGGTCGAGAGGCTCTCTTCACTTGGTCGAGTGATGGTCGAATGAGATGGAGATGGGATCTAGACAATTGGCCGAGATGCACTCTTTGTCTAAACCAATGGATGAACGATGGATTGAAGTAACTATGGATCGAATGACACCACACAGCTTATGACAAGGCTATGATAAGTCGATGACTCAGAACAAGAGGGGAAACCATGCAATTGCTCAAGAACTCGGAGGCGGCGGCCGCTTAAAGAAAAAAATACTCTCTTTATTGATTTAGGGTAAAAAATGTGTAACTACAAAAGTCGCAAATGAGCTTTATAAATAGCTCGTCGACCTCAACCTTCTAGGGTCTAAATGAAACGCAAAAGATTACATAAAAGGAAATAAAATTACACGTAAAACTCTAGACTAAAAGACTAAAGACTAAAACGCAAAGGATAACTACAAGAACCTGCAAGAAAAGGAAAGTCATGAGTTTAAACGAAATAAATCAAACCCTCACCTTGATGTCGTTTTGATGGTCTTGAGACTTAGTCGTTTTGAGTTTGAATGGTGAAGATCACGGATGGGCCTTGATGAGCCTTTAAAAGGGGCCATTCAGTCGTTGGGTCGGGCCAAATGACCGTTGGTGCAAATTGTCCGTTGAGGCTTGAATCTTCATGGTCTTGATGTCCATTAAGTTTATCCATGCCTTGATCACATTTGGTCCAAGTAAAATCTTCGTTTGTCGGTTTGAGTTCTCTCTCGGCTACATCCATCGCAAGCTGGTCTAGAACGGGCTGGTCGAGAGTAAGTTGGTCCAAATGCTTGGTAATGTCTTCAACTCTGCTTTGGTTGATCAACATGCCCATTGCCTTGTTGACTTCCTCTCTTAGCTTCCTCAACCCTGATCTGGTCCGTGGTGGATTCTTCATGGTCGGGAACTGGTCGAGGCTCGTACCAGTATCGGGTAAAACTGATTTCTCACAGCCGGTACGGTCTAGTTGGTTATGGTCGATGTCCTCATCAGGTGTTTTTTCTTTTCGTCACTCCTAGGTGATCAAAATTCCTCATGTGAAGAGATGACCCGGAATCATGCGCCGCCGTGATAAGACCAAGGATTTGGCGAAAATAGTTAGGGCAAAGTTGAGAAATGGAAAGCCCGATTTCTGAGAGATACCTCACCTAAAGCTTAAGAAGAGGAAAATGGAGTCAGCAATCCAAAAATTAAATACTATACGCACAACTATAATTCGGATGCACTCTCTCTAGATTTTCTCTAGGGGACGATTCCAACCGTTTCGACTATGTGGTACAAGTAGTAGGATTCCAGACGCCAAATAAACGAGTTTTGAGAAGATTGAAAAGCCATTGAAGACAAGAAAGAACTCACCGGAGAAACTTTGGAAAGAGTAATATGAATAGTTTGCAAATGAAAACGAAGAGTGTGGAATGATTAGACTGGACACCACTTTGCTCGGGATTTAGTTTGCCTAGGAAGTCTTTTAATTCCCTAATTGGCCTAGGCTTAAATAAGGAATCGGGAGGTGTTAACTGTTAACTATTTATGTATAAATTCTGGTTCAACAAAATAAGGGTTTTGGACCCGGTTTTAATTCCTAGTCGGATTATTTTCAGATTTTTCTTAACGGATGCGCGTTTTAGTTCGATCAGACAAGTCATTTATCGAGCATAAATATATTTAAACAGAAACTTGAATTTATTCAGCGAGGTTCTAGTACAAATGATAAGTTCGCTATAAGCTATTACATCTTGTAACTAGACCGACTACCCAACGAGACCATCCATCCGCTTCCATCCTTTGTCCCACAATCTGATTAGACATCACGACTACCATCACAGTTATTATCAGAACCTGCATCCAAAATGGAGGCATAAGCAACAGAAATGCTTAGTGAGAACGATCATCCTGTCTCACTAGGCTACAGTCCAGAAAACGCATCAGACTTCGATTACATAGCTAGACATGCTTATCAAACAGAAACTAGCCGAGTCTAATTACCCACGCATACCAACAAATCCCAGACACGGATTGCCGGTAAGGTGAATCAATTAACACGGTTAGCCAGCAGACAATGAATATGACAAGCAATCGCAACCAACAAGCAGGCAGACTACGTAATCTAAGCATGAAACGACCCTAGACAAATAGCTATGGTCATGCACTCACCTTAGGACTTTCACGATTCGGTTCGGACAGGTTCTGACACCTCTTGCGCTTCGGATCGATAATCCCACGTTCAGACCGGTCGTTCCTCTTCTCTTGGCTAGAAACAGATTCTCACGCCTTGAACCGGGTTTCTCTCGGGTAAAACTAGGTTTCACTTGATCAAACCTACTTTTCTCTTGTTTTCCTTTCGAACCGCGCGACCAAATAATGATTCTAAGGCCACGTTTAAATAACCAACGAACGCGTGTCATGACGTCATCCATGACGTCTGCCAGCGCATGCTGTGACTCACCTAGCCAGCGCACGCAATGACTCATAAACGCCAGCACATGCTGTGACTCATGCATGCAGCGCACGTGCCGACATACTTTGATCGATCGTTCCCTAGACCAGATCGATCGTTCCCTTCGACCGCTCGATAGCTCCCTCGACCAAAACTTGCCCAGACCAGGTCGATCGATCCTTCGACCAAAACTTACCCAGACCGCCGAAGGTCAGTTTTAGCCCGGTAATCACCCAAGCTTACTACTTTCCTCGGCTAAACTTAGCTTCCCACGAACATTCGGATTCCCATAGCCGATTTCCCCTCAAAAACCCCTTTAATTTTTGCCCTTCCTTCTTGGCAAGATTCATTCCGGTCTTAACCAATTTCCTTTGTTTGGCAAGGTTTACGGAACGCGGGTGTTACAAAAAGCCCATGTAAAAATCCCGTAACGGAGCCAATAAAATTCGGTCAACCAAGTGAGTTAAAAAGCAAGGGAAAAGAAAATCGACGATTTAAATGGCATTAAAGGAAAACTAATGCATTCAATTGCCAATCAAACCGAGTTAATGAGGACGGGAAACAGAAGGACAATTCCAACACTATAAGAATACGTTTTACACTTGATCCAAACCCATAACACTTGTATTATTTTACTCCGAACTCAAAATATATTTTTTTTGGTTAAATGTTTAATTTTATACCAAATTTTCATTTTTGACAAAAGGTTACAGATATTAAGAGATTACGAGAAAAGAGAAAAACCGAAAGCTAATAAAATACAAACAAACAACAGCTAAAAGCAAATAACTGGAATACAGAACCAGGGAACTCAAAATCTTGTTCTTATATACCCCTTGTACTTCATTCCGGACTTAATACAATTCATCTCGAGTAATTTATTATTCAATATAAATCTGTATTTTTTTTGTTTCAAACTTTCGATCTTTTGTCATCAAAGACTAACCCGA
>PKMM01014508.1:367128-391527 GCA_002933915.1 Eutrema heterophyllum | reverse complement strand
TCAAACCCTAAACCCTATACACTAAATCAAACTCAAGATTTTGTTTTACTTTGTATTTTAAACTTTGTGTTGTGTATTTTTAACTTTTTATATTTATTTATTTTGTATGGCAATGACATATTCAAATTTTTGCATTCGATTCACCGGCTCGAAAAACCCAAAAATGCTAAACTGGTTAAACATAAAACTACAACATAATAACATATGTAACATTTTCATGTAGATGTGCTCCATCTTAAAGCCAAACCAACCAATTACCAATTTAGACTCAAATGCATCTTTTTGGTTCAAAGTAACAACAAATGGCTGATCTCATTTGCAACAGTAAACTTCTCCAATATATTTCATTGGTAATTAAAAGGGGGAAAATGCCAACATAGAGTATGCGATTAAATTAAAAGATTAAACAAAAAGTTTCATAACTATGAAACCAAAAAACTTCACATTGTTATAGTCTAATATGCTTAACTCGATAAAATAGTCCAAGAGATCTGCTAATTTCGAGAGCAGGTGAGAGCAAAAGTCAAAAAGGCGATTGCAAGCTACAGTTCAAAGTCTCCTTTTTCGCGTGATTCATGGCTTCGGCCATCTCATCGTCGCCGGAGATGATGGATCCGCTGCTGGATTCGAATCATCTTTCCCTGGATGTCGATGCTGCCACTTGGGGCAGAATTCAGAGGCAAAGCAGAGTGATGTGGCTTTGTATATCTTTCCATATGTTTCGCATCAGGAGACCCCAACCCCAGCTCAGCCGGAAAGCCCCCCTCTCCATGCCCCTTCATCTCTGTATGTCTCTCCTTCCAGCCGTCAAGCAGCTTTCCCTGAAGCTAAAGAAGCATGGATTGCAAAAGTCCAAGAAGAAGATCCTGTTTTTGTGTTATCCAACGGAATCACAGAGGTGTCCTTACCTGAGTCTTTAGGCGAGGGAACGCCTCTATGGAAGAAATTCGTTGTTGGCTACTTCATAGGGGACGCCCCTCATGTGGGATCGATCCATGCCACCGTTAATCGTTTATGGACTTCCACAGAACGATCCTCAAAAATCGATGTGCAGTTCATAAACAAAACAACGGTTCTGTTCCGTATTGAAAACCAAAGTACCCGCGAGCGAGTGTTGAAAAGGAAATACTGGTNCCCCGAAAAGAAGTTCAACAACTACCACCAGTAAACACTTCATCAATGTTGTGGAAGGAGGTTTCAATTTGCTAGTAGACCTTGAGGAAGGTGAGCTCGAGCGGGTGGAGCTTAATGGTGAAGGGAATAGAGAAATCAAAGTACAGACTGATAAGAAAGAAAATATTTTGGACGAAAAGGTTAATGAGGTTAAACTGATCACTGGCTCAGAGGAAGCGGAGAGCACTAAGGGAAACAAAAAATTATTCGTTCAAGGAAATGTCAACACGAGAAGTCAGTTGAAAGGTAACCTGAAACCTCCGGCTATTCGAAAGGCTCTCGGAGTTGAAAACGCAAAAAGAGCTTCCTCTAGGAAGCTATGACATCCTTTTTTGCATGGAACACGCGGGGGTTCAACTTGCCTCGCAAACACGAAGCGGTAAAACGTTGGATTCAAACTAAAAAACCAAGTTTTGGCTGTCTTCTAGAGACTAGAGTTCAAGAAAATAACTCAATAGCAATTATGGATTACATAACTCCAGGGTGGTCAACAATCACCAACTATGATTGTCATAGATTGGGAAGAATTTGGATTGTCTGGTCTGATGAGGTAGAGATCATTCCTATATTCAAAAGCGCCCAGCACATCACGTGCTCTGTCTCCATACTCAGTTCTGGTAACAAATTTCTTTCTACATTTGTCTACGCTTCTAACTTTGTAGCGGACAGAAGAGCTTTGTGGACCAGCTTATGCAACATCAGATCTTCTTTGATGCTTATCCCTATGCTGTGGATCATTCTTGGAGACTTTAATGAGATCCTATCCATTACAGAACATTCTCGCTATTCTGATTTCATCCAAAATCCGTCAGGGATGCAGGATTTCCAGAATGTGGTTTCTTACTGTGATGTGTCGGATATCCCTGCAGCGGGATCTACTTTCACATGGCTTAACAATCAGGAAGGCAACCCGATTGCAAAAAAGCTAGACAGAGCCCTCATCAACTCTGAATGGTTATCAACATTCCCACAGTCTCATGCTTTCTTTGAAGCTAGCGGTATTTCTGATCACTCGAGATGTGTAGTCCACCTTGCAAGCGAAAGAGATAATCTTCGTAAGCCTTTCAGATTTTTCAATTTCATGGCTGCTCACCCGCTTTTCTGTGCAACAGTTTCACATCATTGGAATGCTTCTCCACCAATTCACTCCTCACGTGTGGCGTTATCTCTTTTCCAACAAAAACTCAAAAGCCAGAAATTTCATCTTCGAGAGCTCAACAAAACTAAGTTTGGGAACCTCCCCCAACGTACAGCGGAAGCTTATTCCACATTCTGTGAGGCTCAGGCCAGAGCTCTTGACAACCCCACAACAATTCACCTTGAGGCGGTTTCCGAGGCCTCCTATCGCTGGAATAAACTAGCACTAATTGAGGAACATTTCTACCAGCAAAAATCCAGAATCCAATGGCTTCGTCTAGGGGATCAGAATACAAACTACTACCACAGAGTTGCTCAAGCTAGAGTTGCGCGAAATTCCATCAGAAAACTTATAAACGGCATCGGAGAGGAAATAACCCAACCAAAGGCGATAAAACAAGAGGCAGATGGGTACTTCAAAAAATTTCTTAACGAGGTGCCGTCTGATTTTGAAGATGCCTCCCATGAGTACCTATCAAACCTACTTCAATTTGAATGCTCTCCAGAAATCTGTCACGAGTTGGTTGCCCCAGTTTTGGGTGAAGAGATCCGCAAAACTCTGTCCTTATTGCCTTCTAATAAAGCTTCGGGTCCTGATGGTTTCACCAAAGAATTCTTCACAGCGGCATGGGACATAGTAGGAAATGAATTCATCGCGGCGATCCAGTCTTTCTTCGAATACGATTTCATGCCAAGATCAGTTAATGCTACGCTCCTCGCTCTTATCCCGAAAAGATTGGACGTATCTTGTCTTACAATGAGAGATTATAGACCACTGACTTGTTGTAATATATCATACAAGGTCATCTCAAAGATTCTTGCAAACCGTTTAAAGAAAACGCTCCCTCACTTCATTGAGCCGAACCAGAGTGCTTTCATAAGAGGACAGTTGCTATTGGAAAACATTTTGTTGGGTTCTGAACTAGTGAAGGACTACCATAAGGAATCAATTTCGCCCCGTAGTGCTATCAAATTTGATAACTCAAAAGCGTTTGACACGATCCAATGGACGTTCATAGTAAGTACATTTCGAGCCTTGGGATTTCCGGATTTGTTTACTAACTGGATTTATCAGTGCATATCAACAGCTTCCTTCTCTGTTCTGGTGAATGGTGAGCTAGAGGGATACTTCCCGAGTAGTAGAGGCATTAGGCAAGGATGCTCTCTATCCCCTTACATATTTGTAATGGTGCAAAATATTGTCTCGCGTATACTAAACAAAGCGGGAGCGACTGGAAAAATAGGAGCCCACCCGAGGTGTAACCAAGTAAGAGTAACTCATTTGAGCTTTGCAGATGATGCTGGGCATTCCGATTGAAAACCTACCAATTCGTTACTTGGGGTTACCGCTTACCACTAAGTCAATGACTAAATCCGACTATGCTCCTCTTGTTGACAGGATTCGCTCTAGGCTGTTGTCGTGGACGAGTAAACACCTCTCATATGCGGGTCGTCTCCAACTAATTGCTTATGTTATCTCGAGTATCTCAAATTTTTGGTGCTCTGTGTTCCGCTTGCCATCTAGTTGCTTTGATGAGATTGAAAAGCTATGCTGTGCTTTCCTATGGTCAGGTAACCCGAATAGAAGTACAGGTGCAAAAGTATCTTGGACCGAGCTTTGTAAACCCAAGGCAGAGGGAGGCTTGGGAATAAGACGGTTGCGTGATGTATCGAAAGTCTTCTCTCTGAGTTTGATTTGGAGATTATTCACTTTATCAGGATCTCTTTGGGTTGCATGGACTAAACAAAACTTAATGAGGAATGCGAGCTACTGGACAGCACCGGACACAACTTTGGGATCATGGATATGGCGAAAACTTTTAAAGCAAAGGGCATTAGCGGCTTCATTTATTCAAGATGTTGTTCATGATGGGAAGACAGTGTCCTTTTGGCATGATAGATGGCTCCCCTTGGGTCGCATTATTGATGTTACCGGAGCTGCGGGACCTCGTCTCCTTGGAATTCCGATTACTGCTACGGTTAAAGAAGCTTCGGGATCGAGAGGTTGGAGCATCAAGCGTACAAGACTCCAGCACCTTACGCCGCTTATTGAGCAACTTCTCGCCCACCCCTTGCCAAATGATGACAACGGAGCTGACTATTTCCTTTGGCGTCACCAACATGGTAACTACAAAGAGGTATTCTCTTCATATCAAACTTGGGAACAAATCCGCTCGGTTCATACTCAGGTTCCTTGGAGAAATTTAGTGTGGTTCAACCATGGAATACCACGTTGCGGTTTTATTACATGGTTAGCTGTCCACAACAGACTAACCACATGAGATAGAATGCGAATGTGGGGAGTGATTCAGGGTTGTGTTTTGTGTGGCGAACCTAATGAATCTCGGGATCATCTCTTCTTTGCATGTCCTTATTCATATACAGTGTGGTGTGCTATGGCTGGAAAATTGCTTAATCACCAACAAAACCCTGATTGGACTATGACGCTTCAACAGCTTATTGCGTTCTCGGGACATCGACATCTTAATATACTTTGTCGGTTAGTATTCCAGATTACGATCTACTCAATATGGAGAGAACGAAACTCTCGAATCCATCAGAGGGGTCACATCTCGGTAAATCTTCTCATTCGACTCATAGATAAGCTTATGCGAAACAGGATCTCGTCTCTAGATTACGCTACTAATCAACGTCTTCGAAATCTGCTCCAGATTTGGTTCGAAAATTCTCCATTAATCCAGATTTCAAGTTGATGGTCACTCTTCCTATCTTTGTTTTTCTCTTTTAACTTCTATTTGTTTTATAAACGCTTTGTTTTCGAAACATAATTTATGTATATTCTCCAGCTCTGATCAATAAATTCAAAATTTCATCAAAAAAAAATGCTTAACTCCGAAAGATAGGTACAGCAGAACTCTTTCTGTAAATGTGACATCTGAAAAAAATATAAGAGACGCTTACTTAGCAATTGATAACTCTATATACAATTGAAAAATGTCGTGATTCGAAAAGTGCTTACTTTGAAATCTTCTTGTGCAACTCTTGTGAACCGTCTGCACAAATTCCGACATAAGCAGAAGAAAAAGCAAAATGAGACAATGAACTATAAAACCAGAACACTCAATGACTACAAAAAGCTGCCTTATTCTGACCTTAGAAATGAATTGCCTGTGGGGCTTCCGAATTCAAACTGCAGAGCAAGAAGTATATCAGCTTCCATCTTCACAATCTCTTGTTTTGTGTAAGTATTGTCTGTGATGTAACAAAAGTCTTCCACAATTGGAGGATTTATCTCTTCATACTTCCTACTTGTTTCAAACCAAAAGACAATACATAAGCAACAAAAAACCTCCACAAAAGAGATGCAAACAACAAAGAGGAATCAAGATTGCTTACGAGGGAAGAAGCATTGCAGAAACTCCCACAAGCTGAAGCTTCTGCCTATTAACAGTCTTAACAGACAAAAATCTGTCTATGTAAGAGACTTCCACTAACCAATCCACCAAAACTCCTCTCATATTAGGTGTTACATCTTTTTGAATCTTCTCAATATAGTCAATCAAAGGCCTTGATTTTGCCTTCCCCTGAAATTTCACCAAAATCCAATTTTGCAATCTCACATTAAAAATCAATGTGCACAAATCCAGCAACTACTCTATATACGTAAGACCCAGATCGAATTGCGAATCGAGAAAACTAGATATAACTCTATATACAATTGCCACTGCCGTGATTCAAGAAGTGCTTACTTTGAAATCTTCTTGTGCAACTCTTGTGAACCGTCTGCACGCAAAAGAAAAAAGAGACGGGGGAGAAAGAAGAGGACGATTGCTCGAAATGAAGAGGTAGAAGATACGAGGGGTTCGGATCCAGTTGTCGAAATCTCCCGAACGAATGAAGAGGTAGAAGAAGAAGGGTTGAGTTTGCGATCTCCGGTTCGGATAGGTGAGGAACTCGGTCTGGTTGAAGATGAAGGAGATGAAGATGAAGGAGAAGGAGATGAAGGAGAAGGAGAAGGAGATGAAGGAGAAGGAGATGAAGATGAAGGAGATGGAGATGAAGGAGATGAAGGAGAAGGAGAAGGAGATAAGGACGAGGAAAGTACCCAGTCGGGAAGTACCCACTCGGGAAGCAGCCGAACCGTGAGCGACTCCGTCAAGTCAACGGTAAGTAGTTGGATTCGATTGAATAATTAGGTAGAACTAGGAAAAACTAGTGTGATTTGAATTTCTGGATTTTAAGTAATACTGGTATAAATAGGTAAAACTAGTGTGATTTTGTAAAACTAGTAGAACTAGATAAAACTAGTCGGATTTTTGTTACTTTACTGGTATAACTACGTAGAACTAGTCGGTAATATACCTTGGTAATACTGTTTGTTACAAGATTCCGAGGAGGAAATGACAACACTACAACCTCGGTAGTATACCTTGGTAATACTTGGTAATACTGGAGTATAACTGTATTCGATTGCAGGCGCCTGCAGACCCACCAACCAAGCATGTTGGTCTTTCTCAAGAAGAAGACAATGATTTACGAAACAAAAAAGGATGTTAAACGGAGTAGACAATCACGTGAGTAGGCCAACGACAAGGTCAAGGAAAAATGCGGTGTGAAGAATTATGGTGGTTGTTTGGATTTGTACTACTGATATTACTATGTAAAACTATGTTGTCGGTCTTTGTATTTGGATTTGTACTACTGGTATTACTATGTAAAACTATGTTGTCGATTTTTGTATTTGAATTCGTATTACTGGTTTTATTAAGTAAAACTATGTTGTCCGTTTTGTATTTGAATTCGTATTACTGGTTTTATGGAGGGAAACCCAAAAAAATGGAGGGAAATCGAGTATAGTAGTCACACATGCGCCGTCTTTTAGTCACATGTGCGCCAAAAAAATTACACATAGTTTTACAGAATATAATAGTTATACAAAAGTTCTCAATAGTTTTACTTTGAGTGTTTTCAATTTTAATTAGTATTACCTATCCTTAAAATTTGTTTTTTTAGTTTTACAGTTGATTTAAGTAGATAAACAAATAATTCTGAATGTTTTATGCATTAATATGTTTTAAAACTAGATTTCTGTAACTTTTTCATCCTAAGTTGGCTATTATTTACAAAATGACATTAAAATATTAGGACTATTGTGTAGATTACTTCATAACAACCCAATATCATATACTTTCTCAATTTCCCACTTAATACATGTTGTAATATTTAGTTATGACGTTTACAACGCCAATAAGTCTGTTGAGTAATTTTGGTTTAAGTTTTGTAAAATCAAAATTATTTTTTTCCATTTTCAACTTTAATCAGTAATACCAGTTTGACCAGTTATACGTTCTTTGCTTAGTAATACCAGTTTGATCAGTTCGACCAGATACATGTTTTACAATACAAATTAGTATTACCAGTTTGACCAGTTCGACAGATACATGTTTTACAATACATGGGTATTAAGGAGTACTTCCTTGCATTATTAAAAACATTGTTCAAAGATTCCACATAGTTGCTTGTGTCTATGTTGTATCTTTCTCCCGGAAACCAACACCTTGCCCATTTTTCTTTATCAATGGACGTTAGATAAACACACATATCCTCATCATCAGAAATAGTAAATTGTTCCTCACATCCCACCAGCAGTGGAATGTAACTCAATTGCAATTTAACTTTACTTTCATCTAACGAAACCTTCTTGAATATCATAGCTTCCAGCTTCGACAAAGTTATCTCCCCCATTGATGTCTTGAACATTAAACTATACATGCGACCTTTGCATTTAAAATATATGCTGACGTTGTTTCTCATCGTATCCTGTAAAAAACAATACGAAAAGTCACTCAGTAATAGTAGTTATCGACAGTTATCCCAGTTTTACACATAAATTATGGTTTTCAGTTTTACCAGTTTTACTAGTTTTACTAGTTTTACCTAGTTCTCCTATCGCAAGAACACAAATTGGGGATCTAATCTACTTCCAATTCACTAGGATTCAACCACTAAAATACATTTGTTACCTCTTTATAGACCTAATCGACCAAAACACCCAATGTGCATAAATAATCAAACCAATTCAATCCTTAAATTTGCTAAAACCAATCCAAATCGAGCCGGCGGCAACGAAACGGCGTCAGAGGAAACGGCGGCGGAGGAAACGGCGGCGGAGGAAACGGCGGCGATGGAGAGCTCGGCGGTGGAGGAAACGGCGGCGAGAGGACTCCGGCGGCGATGGAGCGAACTCGATGGAGGAGGAGAGATCGAAGGGGATCGAAAGAGAGGAGCCGATATATCTTTTCTTTTTCTTTTGCGTTTTTTTTTTTTTTTTTTTTTGAAAATGAGCAAGGGTATTTTCGTCTTCACACATTTCATTAAAGATGAGAGGGGTATGAAGATTAGTTAGGGATATAGGAGATTTTGGAAATAGATCGAGGGATATATGAGATCTTGACTCAGTCGCCGGAGATGAGATCGACGTCGACGAACCCTAATGTGTTTTATCCCCAAATCGATTTTGACTCGAGTTGAGGGTAAAAAAATTGAACCCTCTCGTTAATTGATAGGGTTACACGGGTTTCACTTTGGACTCAACCCAGTTTGTTTTTTTTTTTTTTTTTCTGGTTCAGATCAATTTTTTTTTCTAAAAATTAACTTGGTACAATTTTTGTATTACTTGAGCGGGTAATGAAAAATTCATTTTCGCGGTTCACATACGATGACGTTTTACAAATCGTATGTGCTATTACAGAGCAATTGGAGAACCAAAAATTAAGCGCGAACAAATTATTTTTTGCCGCTCAACATATAGCGTTTATCGTTTCAGAAACGCTATGAAAAAGTCAGGCATAAGTCAACCATAGCAGAAACACATAAACCACTATCTTGAAGTGCTATTAATACATGTTTTGCCTGTAGTGATGTTTATCATTAATTAATTAAAAAATTAGGTTAAAAAATACGCACATTTTAATTAAAAAACAGCACGCGACGCGACTAACGATTCTGTTCCCCTAAAAATTAGGTTAAAAACGGCAGTTAACGATTCTGTTCACGGACCGTAATTTACGTTTGATGACGGCGCGAACAAAAGAGCTAGAGTAGAGGTTTAACGTGTTAGTATACTTTGTTCGAGGGTTTAAAGCGATAGTATAATTGCACCAAAATTTAAAGCGTTATCTTTTTCTATCTTGATGGTTTAAAATGCGATTTACCCGGAAAAAAACCAGACCTGAAAAGCCGGAGAGTCACTAATGGCGGCTGGCGCTTCCAGTAAAAGAGTCATTTGTATACTCCTTTTGTTTTAATTATATCTCCAGTAAATTATTTTTTAGATTAGTTGCCACTTCGAACAAAAAAAAAAAAAAAAAAAGATTAGTTGCCACTTGCCACAGGAAGTGTCGCTAATTATATTTTGTGGAGTATAATAGTATACCTTAAAATACTAGTCAAAACGAGAAAAGTAAGAAACTGTCCAAAGCCATTTTTTACACGGTTAATGGGTACAGGTTTTTCATCACGTTTTGAGGTTATGGATCCTTATGATAACCAGACAAAACTCTTTCAAAATAGTGTCCACTACTCTTCATGTAAGCCGCCTAAGTATTTGCGTTTGCAGGCCCAAACCGTATCAAAAAGGTACTTTTTTTTCTTTCCAACTCTCTATAGCAATCCTTAATTTCTATAAACTTGGCAGGTTTTGGATCATATATCAATATGATCAGGAATGAAAGATCAGACCAACGGCGATGACATTATGTGAACTTTGCAATTCGCATACTCAGACAGCACGCGACTAAGTTATCTTTTCAGGTCTAAGGCCAAAGAAAGAAGAAGCAGAGGCCGAAACTAATGACATTGGTTCCAGTACTGCAATTGTACCGGTACTTAGTGACAAGAAGAAGAAGAAGATAAAGTGTTGGATCTAATGGACTTAAGCCATTGGGCTTCGGGAATCATCAGTTGGGCCTTGAGTGTGGTCTCTGAAACGCTGTCATTTGCTCTGTTACTTTAGGAGCTCGGGGAGTCAGCTCTGGGAGTGAGCTCGGGGCATCAAGATTTTTCTGTTAGCCATTAAGTCAGTGGTGGGACGTCAATATCAGCTAATGGCAGAGGTTTCAGTATAAAAGCTGAGATTGACTCTGTTGATCAATAGAGGTTAGACGTGAGGTGTTTTCTTCTTGTAATCGTTTCTAGAGAGAGAGAGTGCGATTTGTAAGAAGAGAGAGATCACGTTGTACTCTGTTTTCTCCGGTGATGTAGTGGATTTTCCGGGAACGATCACGGCGTGAGTAGGCTGCCGTCACATGATAACACTGGTTTTTGACCATTTTTATGGATCGCTTTAATATCTTATGCATGTATTTTAACTCGTTTTCAATGGTTTTCAAAGTGATTTCCATGTTTTAGTATTTTGAAAGACGTTTCAGGTAACTTGGGATAAATGAGTGCATTTCGGAACAAAAGTACGTTTTTGGATAAACTCGGACCGTCAGAAGTCTTGCGATCAAAGGAGACCTTCTCACCGTCTGATCATTACCAAATTTGGACACAACAATGTAGATACAACCAGTTGTCAAATGCAATTGGATTGGAGACGATCCAATGGTTGGATCCTTAAATATACCTGAAGCACTGAAGGCACATGAAGCTGTCTCGAAGAGGAGTCCACCGCGCCTGGGAGAGCCCGAGCCGCGGCCAAGCACCATTCTGCCGTGCCTTGAGGAGCTAAACCAGCGGGCAACCGCCTGTTCGCCACGCCCAGAAGGCACGCGGCGATCAAATCAAGTCTTTTCTTCACCCGAGGTAAAAACCGTCTTTTCACGTCAAACCCTAAACGAAGCCTAGGCTATATAAACTTATTTTTAGGCCTTTTACGCTAGATACACAACATTAGACATTTTTACTTTCACGCTTTTGAGGCAGAAGCTACTCTTTCACTTTGTTCTTCAGTTTGGAGCAAGGATTCTCGATTCGAGTTCATCGATAGAGAAGCTTTCTTCGTCCCTTTTTTTTTACTGTTTTCTTTTCTATTTATTGATTATGTTTACCTCAGCTATGGCTGAGTAGTTCTTTTGTTGGGTATAAGGTTTCGAAGGGGCTCTCATGGTTCGATTTCTTATTAAGTTTTTAGACTAGGATACTGATTAGGGTTCTTCGTTTTATCCTTTCTTTTAATGCATGTTTGCTTGATTGATCTCCTTGCAACTGAACTTAGGTATTTTTAGAACTATGAAAGTACTGGATCCATATGCTTGACCTAGGGTAAACGAGAAAAACCGTCACAAGATCTCGAAAGTATACTTGTGGAGGAGTTGTGAGTGTTAACGACTTTTGAGTATAATCACTAACTTTTTGCGCGGGCGGAGACGAAAGCTACCGGTCGAGTATTAAAGTTGTAGGTGTGTAGGGTGTACGAACGTAGACTACACATAGTGTCCGTGTTCCAAGTTCAAGAATCCAAAGATGACAAAAAGTCGCTTAAAAGTCCTAGCAAAGTCTTAGTAGAAATCGGCCATGAACCCTCGAGAATACCTGTTGCCCAACACTTCGTTTAATTGTTTTACAACCTCGTTTTAATCATTTGCTTGCTTACTTTATGTTTTATTTCATCGCTTAATTTAGTTTATTTTTCCTAGCTACAACCGTGACAACAAAAACCATAAAAATATAGCTTACGTCTAGACACAAGTTAGGAGTCGTTAGAAATTAGACAACATCTCCCTGTGGATTCGATCCCTAAATACTACTTCGCGTGCTGTACTCTTGCAGCCTAGTAATTGGGTAAATCCAACACGTCGATACTCATTCCACGCATGTCAATGTTTGGCGCCGTTGCCACCGCGGATTGTTTTGCTTGTTTAATTTCGTATTCTAATTTCTGCTCTAGACACTTTTGATTTTCAAGCTCTTTGTTTTTCTTTTGACATTCTCCTTTATCTTTGTCTTTTGTTCTAAGGTGCATGAACACTAGGAGAACTCCTAGAGAAACCGTACCGCAACTAGACAATATCGACAGACACGAGAGAGAACTGATCCGAAGACTCAAAAGAACTTTATGGATGGCCGAGAATGACCGTCCGGAAGATCAACTAAACCATGATCAACTTGATCACGAGGATGACCGTGATATTTCAGATCACGAAGAGGACCAAGAGGCTGTCCATGGTGCTAATGACCAGCCACATCTCGATCCCGAAGAAAACCAAAACCAAAACCGAAATGCTGAAAATCCGAGGCGATAACTTCCCGTCGATCGTGATGCACCAAGGAACGATGCTCAAGTTAATGCACCGATTCCTCCTAATGGCAAGAACACCAACCGTCATGTCCAACACGCTAATCCTCCAAGAAGATAAGCGCGTAACCGCATCATTGCTGATTTTGATGCACCATATCAACACTTCCAAAACCGAGCCGCAATTAAACTTCCTTTACCTCATAGGAACGATTTTGAGATCAAACCTCAAATCATTGCTTTGATTAAGCAAAATCAATTTCATGGAGTTACTACCGAGCATCCGATGGAGCATATCGAGTTGTTCGAAGAGATTTGTAGCACGACGAGAACAAACCAAGTTCCCGCCAATTATGTGAAGTGTAAGCTTTTTCCTTTTTTTTAGCCGATAAAGCTCACCGTTGGTTGAAATCTTTTCCCGCAAGATCTATTACTAATTGAGAAGAGTGCAAAGCCGCCTTCCTAAACCATTTCTACACCAAGTCGAGATCTAACTCGTTGAGAAACAAAATTCAAAGTTTTCATCAACAACCGGTGGAATTTTTCCATGAAGCATGGGAACATTTTAAGGAGTACGAGAGAGATTGCCCTCACCACGGTTTTTCTGGTCCGAATTTGCTCAACACTTTCTACTGAGGCTTATTACCAAAATATCAACTTTCTCTCGACACGGCCAGCAATGGAGATTTTCTATGAAGACCATCAACCAAGGAAGAGCCCTCATCGAGAATCTTGCTATGGCTAATAGCAACAATTCTCCCGACTATGATAGATCGACTAGATCGAATGCATCAGAATCCAAGGAGATAGCCGAGCTAAAGAACATGATGAATAAACTTCTCAAGAAACAAAACCGCCAAGTACACGCTTGTGAAGCTAACTATGAAGGCGAAGATGACGCTTACTACGAACCCGACAACAATGGTTTGTATTCTCAAGAAGAAGAAGTTAACTATGTGGGAGCTCAAGGTTACTATCAAAGCCGTTTTAACAACGGATTCAACAACAACTTCCGTAATGCCAACTTCAACAATCTTTCATATCGAAATCAGAACGTGGAGAACTTCCAAGATCAACTTTATCCTCAACAATCCAAGCGTTTTCAAAACCGGTTCCAAAACGAGAACTATGGAGGAAATGGGAACTTCCAACCACGACCACCTTTCAACGCTCAAGCCGCTCCCTATAACAACCCAAACACGCAGCAACAAGGTACTTCTAAATCTCAACTTGCTGCCCAAATAGCGAAGCTCGAGCAATCAATTCAACTACTCGCTCAAAGCAACGAGAAGACGGCGAAAGATTTTAACATAAGAGTAGAGTATATTTACAATGAGTTGAATGGGAAGTTCGAATCTCTTTCAACCCATGTCAAGAAGTTGGATATGCAAGTCTCTCAAACCGCATACTCATCTAAGAGACCAAACGGAGCTTTGCCCGGGAGAGTGGAAGACAACCCAAAGAAATTTTGCAACGTGATTACTACCGTGCCCAAGAAGGAAATCAACAATGAACCGAAGTAAGGAGGAGCTTCGAAATTTGTCCCACTATATGGAAGAGCCAATAAAAAATCCAACATGGTTCGAAAACAACCATTTGAGGTACCAAAACAAACACCGTTTCAAAGGCTAAAAAAAACCGATGATCCGGGACGTTTTTCTTTTTTCTTGCTCGATTTCCGGAATAAATTTTGCAGATTGTCTATGTGATTCGGGAGCCAACGTCAACATCGTGTCAAAGACGTTTGCTGAGAAGCTTGGTATAAAGACTCTCTCACCTTCTACCGTGAGCGTTATTTTTGGAGATTCATCACACAAGAAGACCGAATGAGTGATTCATGACCTTCAACTACTCGTTGAGAACAAGATTGTTCCCGGTGATTTTCAAGTACTCGAGATGGATCGAGACGATGATAGACCATTGATTTTTGGTCGACCGTTTTTAGCTACCGTTGGCGCCATCCTTGATCACGCCAACCGACATGTTGTTTTCTTGAATGTGGATCGAAGGAAGTTTTATCCTACTGTCCCGGACGGAACTCCAATCCCGAAGGACAAGAACAAGAAGAAGAAGTCGATCCTTCCTAAGAAAAAGGAGAAAGACGAGTCAACTAAATCGAAAACTCCAAAGGTAAGTCAACATTTTATTTCTAAACCGTTTGCAAAAATCAGGATCACCATTCCACCCGACTTAAGAGACTCCAAGGAAGAGCAAGTGGAAGGAATGATCGAGAAAACAAAGCAAGTTCTTCAAAATGCAATGATTCCGAGAAAACGCGGAAAGAAGAAAGGGATACAAGATGTAGGCGAGCCATATTTCAAAGAAACCCATGGAACGTTTGTTCCCGGGACATCTTCTCCTCATGCCTAGATCCCACCAAAAGTCGAGCTAACGACTTTAACTAAAAGCGCTTGATGGGAGGCAACCCATTTGGTACGTTTTCTTTCTTTTATTTTACCGTTCTTTTTCTATTGACGTTTTTTTTTTAATATTTCAGGCTTTATACAAAAACCCAAAAACATTCAAAAAATCAGAAAACACAAAAAATGAAGAAGTCATTCGAAACGGATCGAGAAACGACAAAGGAACGAGGGAGAAAACACTCCCAAGACGAAGGACACTCGGCCGTGGCTGGAGCAGCCCAACCCGCGGCGAGGAGGCCATCGACCGCGCCTTCGTTGGCCGGTCGCGTGATATATCATGGTTTTTACCCCTTTTAAGCCATGATATAAGTCCGTTTTATAGAGTCTTTCTACTATTTTGTAGTGTTTTAGAGTTTTTTACAGGTTTTAGCACGTTTGGAGCATAATTGGAGATATTTGAGTTTTTTGGAGCATTTCGGAGCAAAGCAGAAGTTCGTGTAGCTGAGTACCTGATTTGAAGCCCCAGTATCGATCGACACTACCCTAGTATCGGTCGATACTCACTGCAGCAAGACACGAGTCGCGACTTTTATGAAGAGTTGAAGAATTGAAAAATTGCCCAAAAGACTTTATTATTTACAATTAAGCCCAAAACGTGTTTTAGGAGTTTAAGTTAGGTTTTTAAGCCACTTTGGCTAATTACACTTGATTACACTTGATTTATCTGAGTTTTTGTGAGAGAGCTTTCGGAGGGAGACAAGTCTGAGACTCTGTTCGTCAAAGAGAAGATTTCGAACCCTCTTGTTACTCTACTTTTTATTATTTATCTGAGTATTATTTCAGTCATGTTTATTGTTTCAATTACCATGTCTGAGTAGTTCTCTTGTTAGTTTCAGGGTTCTCATAAGGGTTTTTTCTGAATGTTAGGTTAATTGAATGATTAGGATTCACCATCTGAATTAGTTCTTCGCCTTAAGTTGTTCTCAAAGCTAATTCTAGACTGATCACCTAGAACTTAGATCTTAGGATAATTGGTTAGGCACGAGAGTGCGATTAATTACCTGAATGAACTTAAGGTGAGCAAAATAACTATTCGCAAAGAGATTTGGTTTAGTTGTTTTGTGAACAAATCAAACTTGAACTAAAAGCTGGTTTAGACTTTAGGATTCGCAAAGAGATTTGGAATTCTAGGATTTAGACTTAGATAGTTTTCGGAATGAGAGTTGGTTAGCTATACTTTAGTGATTTGAGTTCAAGAACCGCGCTAAATCTGAATCCTGTTAGTTAGTTTATCTACATTCATTGAATTCCTGAGAAATACCCTAAGCCTATCTTCTTTCCAATTGACTTACAACACTTTTAATTTACGTATTGCTTTCGATTACATCTTTTGGTTTACCTTAATTCGAAACTATATAATCTATTGCGTGATATATGGAGTTCTTGTGTTCGACCCCTACATATACTACAACAACTGCTTTAGTACTAATAGGGTATTAATTTGAGCATATCAAATTTGGCGCCGTTGCCGGGGACTCAATTTCGCCATTAGATTTTAGCTAAGAATTTCGTCTAAATCGTCGAGTATCGATCGACACCCTAGTGGTATTGGTCGATACCCGTCGTGAGTTTCAGTTACTTACATTCTTGATCTTTTGTGTTTCAGGTTGCATGCCTAATCACGAAACCATGAGAAACAAGAACACTCAGCTAGTTGATCTGTCAAACGAGCAGCTAGCACTTTTGGAACGCACACTCAGAAAAGCAAAGAAGCGAGCAAAGATGAACAACAATCCAGTGGTTTTGATTCAGGATGATGTTGGAGCTTTCAGAGACCGAGAGGGTCATTTGTGCAATGAGAGAGGGCAACGACTTGATGGAGATGGAAACGTTATTGCCCCTCCAGCTGCAGCGAATGCTGAGAACACTGCGGTTGAGCGTGGTAGAACAATTGGTGAATGCAACAGACTTGATCAGTTCTACGCAAATCGATCAGCGATTCGTCCTCCTGCCTTTCAGAGAAACGACTTTGAGCTGAAGCCTACATACTACACTCTTGTGGGTCAGCACACTTTTCATGGTCTTTCTAATGAACACCCCCTGGATCATATTGAGAAGTTCGAGGATTTGGTCTCTAGCATAAAATGCAATGGAGTGTCCTACGACTACCTGTTCTGTAAGCTTTTCCCATACTCTCTTGGTGGGGATGCTTCTTATTGGCTCAAGCAATTCCCAGCTGGGTCATTGACTACCTGAGATGAGACTAAGACTGCTTTCCTGAATAACTTCTATGACGATGCGAGATCAGAAGAGTTTAGGAACAAGATTTCCCAGTTTTCTCAGGGAATGACTGAGGCTTTCAAGGCTGCTTGGGCGAGATTCAGATCGTATCAGAGGGATTGTCCACATCATGGGTATACTATGGTTTAATTGCTAAGTTTCTTTTTCAGAGGGATTGATTGGAGGTACCAGATGGCGTTGGACTCTGCGAGCAATGGAAATTTCTTTACCAAATATCCTGATGATGCTTACCAGCTGATTGAGAATTTTGCGTTTAACAATAGCACCAAGAGTGCTGACATGGAGCGTAAGAAGCTAGCTGGTGGTATGGATGGGTCGCATATTGCTGAGGTGCATGCGAAGCTGGATTCAGTGCATAATTTGTTGATGGGCAAGACGACAAAGGCTGTTCATTTTGCTGAAGATGTCGAGGTTTTCAATAAGGATGAGGTAGATGAGGTTTTCATGGTCAGAGGAATCAATACAATAACAACCGAAACTTCAACAACAACTTTCAGTAAGGAGGATTCAAATCTGAGGGTAATCAAGGTGGTTCTGGGTCGAATCAGTTTGGCCAGAAACCTTTCCAGAGCAATGGTTACACAAGGAACTATGGGAGTTCGTCCTATCAATCTCCACCGCCCAAGACTCAGGAGAGTAAGATCGAGGCTATGCTTGAACAGCTGGTTCAAGGGCAGGATAAGATGACAGTGAGCTTCAATGGGAAGTTGGATGATCTTTACACGACCTTGAATGGAAGGATCAAAGCTCTCAGCATGAGCAATAAGAAGTTGGAAATTCAGGTTGCTCAAACTTCGGAAGCTGTGAAAAGACAAGAGGGTGTTCTTCCAGGTAGAGGAGAAAACCCAAGGAGGGAGCACATTAATGCAATCACTCTGAGGAATGGAAAAGAGGTGGATACATGAGTGAAAGGTGGCTTACCTGCAGAGAATTTCGTGGATCTCGACGATGAGGATTCTGAAATCCCCAGGGTATCGATCGATACTCCCCCAGTGTCGATCGACACCAGTCAAAATGCTGAAACGGGACAACTGCAAAACCCGTGTATCGATCGACACTCCTAAGGTGTCGGTCGATACTGAGCCTACTGTCGAAAAGACATCTGAGATTTTGAATGTGGTGCCTAAAGTAGTTGCAGAACAAGTCTATATACCGAGGATACTTTATCCCATAGCTGTTGGGAAGACTAAGAAGGAGGTAGAAGACTCTAGATGCAAGCAGATATTGGACAAGCTGATTGTTGAACTTCCTTTCCTTGATGCTATTAAGACTTCTCCAGTTTTCAGACGATATGTCAAGAAGATGGTGTCTAGCAACGTGAACCTTGAAGAGGGATGTGTGATGCTTACTCAGGAGTGCAGTGCAATCTTGACCAACATAATCCCAAAGAAATTTCCAGATCCAGGGAGCTTTGTGTTGGATTGTACGATATTCACCGAAAGGTTCGAGCGTTCTCTATGCGATCTTGGCTCGAGTGTCAACCTCATGCCATACTCAGTTGCCAAGAGGATGGGTATGACAGACTTCACATCCACCAGGATATCTTTGATACTTGCTGATCGCTCAGTGCGACTTCCAGAGGGGCTACTCGAAGATGTCCCTATTAAGATCGGGAATTTCTTGATCCCGACTGATTTCATTGTCCTGAAGTATGATGCTGAGCCCAAAGATCCTCTTATCTTGGGCAGACAATTCCTTGCAACCGCTGGTGCATTGATTGATTGCAGGAATGGGAAGATAGCTCTTAACATCGGTGATTTGGTCATGACTTTTAACATGGAGAAGATGATGAAGAGACCAACCATCGATGGGCAGACTTTCTTCGTTGATACTTTCACGAACATTGCTGAAGAGTACTTCTTGGAGATGCATCCTGAGGATCCGTTGGAGAGGGCATTGGTCTGTTCAGCTGAATCTGAGGTTTTCTTGAGTGAAGACGCTGCTGGTTACTCGAAGATGCTCGACACTGCACCATCAGTATCGATCGATACTCCTTTAGTATCGGTCGATACCCTACGACCAGACAGAGAGTTGGCCGAATGTTCCAAGCAAGCTGCTAAGCTTGGAGATTGGAGCGAGGAGAAAGCTCCTAAGGTGGAGCTCAAGCCACTTCCAGCCAATCTGAGGTATGGTTTTCTTGGTCCCAATTCCACATACTCTGTGATTATTAATGCTTCTTTGAACAACGCAGAGGTTGCCTTACTGCTGAGCAAGCTGCGCATGTATCGCAAAGCTCTTGGCTATTCTCTTGATGACATTTCAGGTATATCACCGGATCTGTGCATGCATAGGATTCATCTTGAGGACGAGTCAAAGGCTGTCATTGAGCATCAGAGGAGGCTGAATCCAAATCTGAAAGAAGTGGTTAAGAAGGAGGTTATGAAGCTCTTGGATGCAGGGGTTATCTATGCCATCTCAGACAGTTCTTGGGTTAGTCCAGTGCATGTTGTTCCTAAGAAAGGAGGGATAACTGTGGTGAAGAATGAGAAGGATGAGTTGATTCCGACCAGGACCATCACTGGGCATCGAATGTGCATTGACTACAGGAAGTTGAATGCAGCCACAAGGAAAGATCACTTCCCATTGCCTTTCATTGACTAGATGTTAGAGAGGTTGGCTGGTCATCCCTACTACTGTTTTCTCGATGGGTATTCAGGTTTCTTCCAGATTCCGATTCATCTAAATGATCAAGGGAAGACGACTTTCACATGTCCTTATGGCACATTCGCATATATGAGAATGCCATTTGGATTGTGTAATGCTCTAGCTACTTTTCAGAGATGCATGATGTCTATCTTCACAGACATGATTGAGGACTTTATGGAGGTGTTCATGGATGATTTTTCAGTATATGGATCATCGTTCAAGGACTGTTTGGCTAACTTGTGCAAGGTGCTACAGAGGTGTGAAGAGAAACACTTGGTCCTTAATTGGGAAAAGTGTCACTTTATGGTTCAGTATGGCATCTTTCTTGGGCACAAGGTCTCTGAAGCTGGGATCGAGGTTGATAAGGCTAATATTCAGGTTATGACAGGTCTGCCACCACCGACTTCTGTGAAGGATATTAGAAGTTTTCTGGGTCATGCTGGGTTTTACAGGAGATTTCTCCAAGATAACCCGCCCACTCACCGCCCTATTATGCAAGGAGACCAAATTCGATTTCACACCAGAGTGTCTTGCAGCCTTTGAGGCGATTAGGAAGGCCTTGGTGAGTGCTCCTATTGTGCAACCTCATGATTGGACTTTGCCTTTCGAGATTATGTGCGACGCAAGCGATTTTGCTGTAGGTTCTGTTCTGGGTCAGAGGAAGGATAAGAAGCTGCATGTCATCCACTACGCCAGCAAAACATTGGACGATGCTCAGAGGAACTACAGCACAACAGAGAAGGAATTACTTGTAGTCGTTTTCTCTTTTGACAAATTTCGACCATACTTGCTTGGGAGCAAAGTAATTGTTCACACAGATCATGCTGCTCTCAAGTATCTGATGCAGAACAAGGATCTCAAGCCTCGTCTTTGTCGTTGGGTTCTTTTGCTCCAAGGGTTTGATATTGAGATAAAAGACAAGAAAGGAGTAGAGAATGGGGTTGCTGATCATCTTTCGAGGTTGAAGATCTATGCAGACGTGCCTATTGATGATCAACTACCTGAGGAGTCAATTTACTTCATTGAAACTGGGTTTCAAAGTGGCTTCACCGAAAATCTGTAATTTCCACGAATTGCAGGTTTCGGTATCGATCGACACTCTCCTGGTGTCGGTCGATACCCGTCGGTTTCTGAACCTGTTTTGACCGTGGAACACCTTGGTGCTTCTGAGGAGTATCTCGTTGCTGCAGCTGACTCCGATCTACCATGGTATGCTGATATTGCCAACTTCCTCGCTGTAGATACATAGCCAAAGCACCTAAAGAAATATGCCAAGAAGAAGTTTCTGCGAGACATAAGGCGCTACTTTTGGGATGAGCCTTACCTGTATAAGCATTGTTCTGATGGTATCTACAGGAGATGCATTGCTGAATCGGAGGTACCTGAGGTTTTGTTTCACTGTCATTGTTCTGAGTATGCTGGACACTTTGCTACTTTCAAGACGGCGTCCAAGGTTCTTCAAGCAGGCTTCTGGTGGCCTACTATATTTAAAGATGCTCATACCTTCATCTCGCGGTGTGATGTGTGTCAGAGGAGAGGGAAGATCAGTAAGAGACATGAGATGCCACATAATTTCATCCTTGAGGTTGAGGTTTTTGATTGCTGGGGTATCGATTTTATGGGTCCTTTTCCTTCGTCATACAAGAGCTAGTACATTCTAGTTGCAGTGGATTATGTCTCCAAATGGGTGGAGGCAATTGCTAGTCCAACCAACGACTCTTCGGTGGTTCTTAAGCTGTTTAAGACCATCATCTTTCCACGATTTGGCGTGCCTCGTATTGTTATAAGTGATGGTGGCAGTCATTTCATCAACATATTTTTCGAGAAGTTACTGAAGAAGCATGGTGTGAATCATCGTGTGGCTACTCCATATCACACTCAGACCAGTGGACAAGTCGAGGTCTCCAGCAGGCAAATCAAGGAGATTCTGGAGAAGATAGTGGGTACTTCTAGGAAGGATTGGTCTACAAAGCTGGACGATGCGCTGTGGGCTTACATGACTGATTATAAGACACCATTGGGCACTACACATTTTCACTTGCTGTATGGGAAAGCATGTCACCTTCCGGTGGAGATCGAGCATAAGGCAGCATGGGCTACAAAGTTGCTGAATTTCGACATCAAGCTTGCTGCTGAGAAGCGATTGATCCAGCTGAACGAGCTGGATGAGATTAGGCATCATGCCTATGAGAACTCGAAGCTGTACAAGGAGAGGACTAAGGCGTACCACGATAAGAAAATCCTCCACATAATTTTTGAACCCAATGATCAGGTACTTCTGTATAACTCTCGTTTGCATTTGTTTCCTGGTAAATTGCGTTCTCGTTGGTCAGGTCCCTTCACAGTCAAGGAAGTTAGACCACATTGTGCACTTGTCCTGACTAACCCCTCCGGCGAAGATTTCACTGTCAATGGACAAAGGGTGAAACACTACATTGTGAGAACTGAGATTCCAGATGGACACATGATGCCTCTGGATGATGCGCCCACTGCCTGAAAGGCGGTACAGTCAAGCTAATGACGTTAAACGAGCGCTTGGTGGGAGGCAACCCACTGGTAAGTCTGTATATAAGTTTTTCTATTATTTTAGTTTTGTGTCTTGTGTTTCACATGCAGCAGATTCAGAAGAGCAGTATCTATCGACACCCACCCGGTATCGATCGAAACCATCCACACGACAAAGGAGCTGGGTATTTCTTAAGGGACCGTGAGCAACAGATCGATCGATGTCAAAATTGGCATCGACCAATATCCCTTGTATCGATCGATACCAACATGGTATCAGTCGATACCCGCCACCCAGGTACGCCTCCTTCGATTTTCACCAATCCTCTCAACTCTTCTGTTTTCTTTTACCAACTCTAGGCTAGATAACACTGGGGACAGTGTTGTTTAAGTCTGGGGGAGGTAGTTGCTGACAACGTGTTTGTTTTTCTTAGAGTCAGTCGTTTTTGTGTCAAATTTGTTTTATTGAGTCAAATTTGTTGGAGACTATGATCATGTTCTTGATTTTTTTGTTCTGACTTTGCTTCTGAGTGTCCATTGTTACAGAATCAATTACAAATCGACTAATGAAAAATCCAAAGGCTGACCAGTTAACTAGAAGACACACATGTTTCCAGCAGAGTTCTTTTAAAGTCTGAGCCAAATTTCTGCACTTCATCGATGTGGTTAGTATTCACTGAGCTTGATTCCTCATTCATATCTGACAAAGGAACCCATGTGTTTAAAAGTGACAGTATCTCTCTCCCCTATTATAAGTTAATAAATAAGTGCATGAAAAGATGAAATGATTTTCTCCTAAGTAGAGGGTTAGGAATGTTTCCAGCGATCCTATTATTCTACTTGGTGAGGAATGATCACACAAAGGTTGGAAGCGAGGCTAGGATTTTCCTATGATGCCATTATTCGCCTACACCTTTGATACATTGAGAGGGAAGAACCGGAGATTCGGTGGCAAACACCATCAATACTCGCGTCTCATACCTTGATGTGTATATGCGAATCTAAAAGAAAGAAAAAAAGAGAACAAAATAAGAAATAAGTATGGGGGAGAGAAAGTGATACAAAAAGTGTGAAATTGGAAGGTTTCTTGTCTAAATTACCCACTTCTCTATACTCGAAAAATAAAATAAAGAGTATACTCATCCGACATTTACCATCCGGTAAAAGGAAGGCTTTTACCAACAAGACCGACGAGCGACACGTATTCAACACTGTTCACTCGACAAGCATCACTATTCAACACTGTTCACCAATCGACACGTATCTACGCGCTCAAAGTGTCGACACCATTTACCAGACGACACGTATCTACGCGCTCCACACCAAGTGTCGGCACCATTAGCCCAACGACACGTATCAAGATATTATTCGCTTCCTTCTCCTATAAAAGGAGACCCAGCATCATCAAACGGGACACGAGCAATTTTACATTACTCTTTCTCTCACTAAAATAACTCTCGCTTCTCTCTACAAAGTTTTAAGTATTAATTTGTAACACTTTGCTTTATTTCAAACTCTGTATTTCAAATTCAAATAAATAAAAACAAAATTAATACAAAAAACAAGCACCCGATTTTTTTTTTTTTATGGTATCAGAGCCTAAACGATTTCTAAGCAAACCGATGCAAAAATTATTGCAAAGTTTTTCTTTAAAACGTTTTCAAAATCAAAAGATTTTGTGAGTATAAGCTAGTCTAAACCCGTCTAAACAGATCCCTACCTTTTCTACAGAAACACTACCACTGAAACAACAGCATTTTTTTTTTTTTTTATAATTAAACAATTTAAACAACACATAGAAGAATACTACAGCTTACACAAGCTAACAGTTCTATAAACAACAGAAACAACAACGACAACATAAATAAAACCCCGGGTCCTAATCATCCCCTCTTCACTGCCTCGATTCCACGATCACACCTTATCTTTACCTGCATCGACAAAAGTGATGCATCAACATTTGGCTAACCAAACGCTGAGTGAGATGATCATTCCAACAACAGGTAGCAATTAACAATAATCAGCAATATCAATACGAAGAATTAATTAACACCAATTAAGACTTCCAACACAAAT